>JAOPJD010000014.1:4021355-4053668 GCA_026167825.1 Papilio polyxenes | reverse complement strand
TGTTTTCAAGCATATTCTAAAATAAAAAAAGTGTTCCATATAAATAATACAGTTTTTTTTTAATTTGAAGATAAAAAAATTATGTTTTTAAAATCCTTGTTTTAAAATGCAATCAATAGATGGCACCATTTCATCCATTAGAGACTCAGTCAGTCGGTTTTTTTAATAAGGTATTAATCTCAAAATTTCACCTGTTCAGACCCTATAGACAATAACATTCGATTATCGCTATCGTTAGTAAAATCGACAGCATATGTCAAAATGTATATGAATAATAAGTGACATGCACGTGACATATCAAAAGTTATAGTCACTTCCATACATTTTTGACTTTTCGATGACCGATATCGCTTATCGAATGCTACTTTTTCTGCAGGGTCAGAAATTAAACAACTTTCTCAATTTTCGAAGGCTGAACTAAGTATATAATATAACGTAGGCTGTATAATTTAATAGCACCAATCGTTTGAAATCAATTTATATTGCATAGCAATTAAAACGTTTGTGACATGTCCAATTTGAATCGCTGGCAAATTACACATCAACAGACCGGAACTTTATACGAAACTTTTAATAATAACTTGACACGGATCCGTCTTTTAAATAATTTAGCATCGGATATAGTACGTAATTGAAAACATATACTTGCAATACAGTAATATTAGTACATTTTAAAAGCCTAAATAAATTCTCAGATATAAAATATAATAAGTAACATATAATAATAATAATTTTAATTATTTTTCATTATTTTTTATCATGACTTAAATTAATAAATAAATATATATAAAGTAAGTAAATAAATTAATTTACACTAAAAATATTAATCATGCGATATATAAGTAACAATGGTATACTCGACCCTGCTTTGTCACCGCATCCAAACATTTCCGATTGTGCCTAGTAAAAGGTCACCTACAAATATTTGACTCCGAGTCCGCACTCACGTTCATTACTCATTTCACTTGTAACTTATGACGCAAATACATAGACGTCAAAATAATATCGCTGTGTAGAAGACAAGTAAAAAAAAACCAAAGAAGTGGTGCACACAGATAAAGAAATATTGATTCTAACTACTAGTACTCTGCGTGTCAGTGGTTCTTTTCCAAATCTGCCAACTCTTAAGTTACTGCCATTGAAAAAAGATGAAATACTTAAACACTGCCTCATTTCATTCTAATATTGAATTATTATTTTTGTTGTTTAATGTGAAAAATTACTCGATTTTACGACACCAATTTCTTAGGGCCGTCGAAGACAATTCGATTTTATTGATGTGTATGAAGCATAGAATTTTTGATTGTCACAAACGCCTTGAAATCAGCTTCGCCGTCTCGTATTCATAGCTCGTTAAGTCGGCGCCCAGTACTGCATATAATGCATTGCTAACCAATTCTGTAGTGCATGTGAAATTATATACCATCGGAGCTTAGAGTTTACATTTCTGAAATGTTGAATTAAAAACATGTTGATCATACTTCTTCAGAAACGACTAAATTCTGCGTATAGTAAAAAAAATAAACAAGATACAATGCACAGATCTTAATACAAATACAGCACAGATCAGAATCACATATAAATACAGCACAAATGCACAGTTAAGCAAGTTTTTACTCATTTTAAGGGCAAAAGTGAGTTATTTTATTCATAGTTGAAAAAGCCATACAACGAATAAAATCAGCTAACATAATTTTATAAATCAATTAAATTTAATTAAAAAGTATTGACAAAAAGTTTCTATGTTTCGTTAACGAAGCGAAATTGGTTTATCTTTCTAGAAAAATATTGTTCAGACAAAGCGAATCGAGTCACGCAATGCATTAAATATGAAACGACTGCCAAGTTGTCGGCGTATTGAGGAAATGATCGTGAAAATGAAAGCACTGATAACTGACCGGCAATTACGTGCGTCTCATACGTTCGTGGTCAGAGATACGTTTCATTGATACATTTTTTTACAAGTTTTTATAGCTTTATTAGTGACTAGCAGTTGCACGCGACTTCGTCCGCGTGGAATTAAAAAATCTTACGAATATTATAAATGCGAATGTTTAGATGGATGGATGGATATTTATTACATGGTATCTCTGGAACGGCTCAATGGTTCTTGATGAAATTTGGCACAGCTGTAGAACATAGTTAGGACAGAGTCACGGGCGACAGCTAGTATAGTAATAAATATAACTTATGTCACCCGGGGATAGTGTAGGTCTCCAACAAAGGAAGAAATTTTTAAATTGGTTGAGTAATTTCGGAGCCTATTTAATGCAAACATACAAAATACAACAATCAAATATTTCCTTTTCATAGTGTTGGTAATTAATTTGAAAAAAAAAAAGAAAATCGTGTTATGGTCAACTGAATTTAAACTCTTCGTTATATTCTTTTTTTTTTCGTTTTGCTTATGTTAAATTTCTCACGAATATTTGCCACGCATACAAGCTCATGGTAGATCAAAGAATGTAATTACTTTTTGCAATTCCAATGTCATTGCGAAAGCTACGCTATTTAGTTACGCGCTGCAAACCCAATGTCTATGTCGTATGTTGTTATACTAAAATGTGGCAAACAAGGTTGGTTACGTGGAATCAACGATTTTGGAATGTTCACATGTTTTCCAATGTATTTTTCTTTTGTGGGTTTATCTATGGTCGGAATAACAGATATATGTATGTAACATTTTATTTCTCTAGTAAGGCCTAAAGCCAGCCAGTTTCATCTTTACTAACATTAAAAAGAGCAAAGATTTGATTGTTTGTTTGTTCGAAAATACTCCGAAACTACTAAACCGAATTGAAAAATTCTTTCACTGTTGAAAAGTTACACTATCCCAACTGCTAGTCTCTTTTATGTATGTAGAAAATATTTAAAGTATTTGTTAATAAAAACACGACTTCATGACGTATTATATGTTAAATTACATAATATCCAAATTAGCTATTGTCATTCTGCTGTTAGATTTTATACGAAAAAATAGTGTTAAGCTTATCTAAGCAGTTTATCTATAACTAGCTTATCTTAAATATAATAAACCTCACGATTCGCTACCAAAATGTTTTATAACGCAGTTAACTGTTTCAGTTATAGTTTTAATGCTAGACTTTAACGCGTACTATCTATGTCTAGATAAATAATTATGGTCTATGTATATGTATACTACTTGGACGTGCTTAGTAAAAATATCTTAAAATAATTCATCAAAGTCATAACAAATTCCCTAATATTAATAACATTTCATTAAGCACGTCGGGAAACAGAGTACTCATGTCATGTTTATATTTTGCCAGTACAATAGTACAGTAGCATAGGCCTTTTTTTTTTAACGTGGGGAAATGCCTTACGCATACTTATCTTTATAGGGGTAAAGATAAGTTATGTCGGGCTTGCACCGACTAAAACCCCACGGTGGTCGCCCACAGCACTAACGAGGAGTCACGGGATCTCCAAATAGGAACGCAACCGCGGCCCCCCAGCGCTTTGCTACGAAAGTAACTCTTCCCTAACAATCTTCTACCTCCTCGGAGCCTCTCTGTTGGTGCATAGTGCCCCTACGCTATGTACCGGAGATCCCAAGAGCCAATCATGCTATCAACAATCCCATCAACGCGGACCATTTCGAGGTCGTCTGCGACGTCCCCGTACGGGATTTGCCCTCTCTCGAGCTCTCTCAGTCGCCTCTTTTTTCTGCATAACGGCTTCGCAAAAGGAGGCCACTGCTCTCCAAGCTGCAGTCCTGCTTAGCATTGCTGTAATAAGAGCAGGCAGAGACAGATCCGAACCAACATGTTGTTGTAAAACCCGCCGTTCTGGCTGCCAAGCCGAACATATCGCCAGGGTGTGTGACGCAGAGTCCTCGTTTCCACCACAGTGGAAGCAGCAAGCCGATGGCTTTCGTCCGATCCTACACAGATAATCTCCGAAACACCCATGCCCGGTGAATATCTGTGTAAGGCGATACGTTAAGCTACCTTCTCGGCGCTGCATCCACGACCCAAAAACCGGCAGAATCGCTTCGACTACGCGCTTATGAACATATCGTTCATTAAGCAGTTGGCTACGCCAGGTAGTAGCATAGGCCTGGCATGGACTGTTAACGCTAACTGGCGCCAGTTAGTGTTTACATTACGCCAGTTGCGAGCCAGCGCTGATTTTGAGTCCTACTGTACTGGCCTATGAAGTGCCAATTCAAGTGCTGGATACAATAATATACTCATAGAAGTTGACGATCAGCGATCGTCTCTTGTTATAATTTCTAATCCCGCATCAAATACAAATACTTTCAAATCATTAGCTCGTACAATCTATGCATCTTTACTTCGACTGACAGTTCATCCTAACCTTATATGAATTAATGTAACATTTTGTTATATGAATATAGGAAAGAAAATTTTGTTTAAAAAAAAATCTCTCTTACTAATATTATAAATGCGAAAGTTTACATGAATGGATGGATCGATTGTTAAAAGGTATTCAGCACGGCGGGTCTTGGTGAAATTTGACAAAATTGTAAAACATAGCCTGGAAGAACACATAGGCTACTAATTAAGCTTTTTTTAATTCCACATGGACGGAGTCGCGGGCGGCAGCTGGTAATGTATAAAATTACCTAATCTCGGTTAGCCACCATTAGTAGAAGAATTTTTCTATGATAGGAATGGTTGTTACTACAAATTATATTTTCAAAATGACAACTTAATTATTTACATACGCGAAATATTTTTTATATGAATAAAAGTTGAGGGCAACAACTAGTTGTAATGACAGAACACAAACCCCGTAGAGCCGGAACTGGTTCATACAAAAGACTTCAACGCTGCGTCGTCGTCTCGACGTGCGTAAATATACGTTTCGATCTAGATTGCCTCCAAGTCCGTATTTCATTTTAACTCGTTATCGGAATTCGTCTACATAATTTTAATGTGCAATTACTCATTCGAGTAACTTCGATCTTAATGAATTGAGATTTTTTTACTATACTTAAAAAAAAGATATAATCTTTAAAGGTTATGATTTCAGTATGTATGTAGTTTATATCTAAATATTAAACTTATTTACATGGTAGTTGGTATTTGTATGTGTTTTATGAATGTTGAAAAAATGTTTTAATGAATACGAATTCAATAAGTATCAAAAACAAATTGAGTAAATTAAAATCTTAATTCTTAGGCTATAACCGCAAAGCCTCGAGTTATTATGTTGAGCATAATTATCATATTTTTATTGATTTCATTTAAGAACATCAATATACTCGAAATAAAGTATAAGAATAGAGATTCCAAATTCCCTTTTGACAAAGCAAAGCATGTGCAATTACATTCTCCAAAAGTTAAATTATAATTAAATATAATAACGCAATAATCGCAACTAAATATTATAATCTAATAATTTTATTAAAGGTCAGAAAATTTGCCGACAAGGGACACACCTATTTTCATTGTTTGATTAATAATACACTTTGCCGAGTCGAAAAACTAACTAAGAAATTTTTTTTAGATTAAAATTTCTACCGTAAATATGTCATACACTAAATTAGATATAAAATTGAA
This sequence comes from Papilio polyxenes, assembly GCA_026167825.1. Taxonomy (NCBI): domain Eukaryota; kingdom Metazoa; phylum Arthropoda; class Insecta; order Lepidoptera; family Papilionidae; genus Papilio; species Papilio polyxenes. Next base: position 4,048,119 of record JAOPJD010000014.1, on the reverse strand, counting down.
TTGTTACTTTTATCATAATATAATATTATGCATACTAATTGTTAAAAGCTTTGTCTGAATTTGACCCTTAACATCTTATTCTAGTATGAGATACGAGCGAAAAACGCGTGCGCATCTCAAAAATTTAAATAGTAACATTGCACTTGCCGCGTAGTTAATTCTTACCAATTACGACCATTCCAAAGCGGGGTGTTTCATATATAAGGGAGCACAATGTGAGCAATCGACATTCCGACTTGGGAAGTGGTTGCAAATACACGTCGCTTAGACGAAATTCTCGAGGCGAGTACTGGATTACCAGCAGCGCCTGTGTTAGTTCGTTTGAGATCTCCGTTACTTATAAAATAAAAATTACAATCATGCAGTCTATGGTGAGTAAAATCAACATCATTTTTTACTATCTATATCTAAAGACTTTCCTCTTTACATCCATTGTAATCGATACCTTTGCTTTTTTCTTAGTTAAAACTAAAAAAAAGACATATTCAAATGTCATTTACCTATTTTATAATGTCTTTAATACCATATATAAATCTTAAGATCAATTAAATTTAAATTCAAGTTTTTCAAAAACCTAGTAACACTTGCGAGAGAAAATAGAATAAATTTCACAGCCGGTAAATTAACTAAGCCATTACGAAAATTATAGAGACCCCGAACTTTATTTACATAATGTTATCACAGCAACTTTGAACGTATATTTAACAATCAATAAAATCTGTCAAATCGGCACCGCCTAAAGTATTAATAGGAATTTATTAAATCTAAACCTAATAGTCCTAAAGCTATCGAACTCTTTACAGTATCGAAAATCGTCCCCTTTAAAATCTTTACAGATCCAGCTTAAGTTTATTCCAAGGTCTATTTTGTTAATAAGAACAATGATACATACAGTTTCTATCGCCCACGAAATATTAAAATTATTTATGAATATGATAATTAATTAGTTAGAGACGCATTACATTAAACGTGGCTTTTTGGGAACAAAATCTCCGTTTAAAACATATTGTTATCTATGTTAACATAATGACAGGGATTTTGGTTTCAGAAACCCACGGTTGGACAATGTCAAATATTTCGTTAAAAGTGGCAATAGTTAATGTATATGATACCATAAATACAATTTGTTATAAAATCAGAAACTTTATCGTGTAAATTTTTAAAACGAAATTTTCCACAATCTGTCTAGTTTTTTTTTTAGATAAATAAAATTTATAATATTTTTATTTCAATATGCACTTACTTTTGTCTGTATCGATTAACGCCGCGATAAAAATCTAAAATGAAAAGAAAGATGTTAAAACATATATTTCTTCAAACACAAGATTGATTTAATAACTAATTAAATGTTTTTGTTGCATTGCTTTCTCAATTCGTTTTTTAACGTTATTTGAATTATAAAGACAATAGAAGAACAACGAATTGTTTAGATTCGTATATCAATGATAATGTAATCATGTACAGTGTACAATGGGCGGACGCGACACGCATTTTAAATCCGTTTCAGTGGGCGGGAAAACATTAAAATACTAAATTGACTCATCAGATAATCATTTAATATTTATACTCTACCCGCGAAATTATCCTAGTTGAAGAAAAAATCCAAATATGTAACTTATTTTGTTAAAAAACATTTTTTTTATCAATTTTTAAGTTATTCTAAAAACTCCTATCCCTTTAGAGAACGATTCAAATATTTTCCCTTTGGTAAGTTATGTAAATTAAGGTTAAATAGAATTTTTATATAGTGCAATATTATAAATTCATCTCGAGTATTACGAGCACAAATATTTTGTTAAGCATTATGCTTCGTGTACTAATATAAAATACAATATTTGTAACACATGTAGATTATACAAGCTAACATTATAAACATTTGTCAGTCATAAATTTCTATAACCACTGTCCGTACAATTTTTCATTTGACCTACACGTATTACAACTTCCTACCACCTTCCTCTTGGGCAAGAGTCGTGCAACCGTCAAGTGGTTTTGCACCAGTTCGCAGAATTATAATTTCACTGTTGCTAAACGTTTTGCAACTTACTCCATAGTCGAGTGGATGTCAACCACGCCCTGGAATTGTTGTGCCTATTCTCCAACATAAGTGTCGCTTTTAAAGAAGTTAGTGAACATTAAGGTCCATTTCATTTAGAGATAGGATGAGACTACATTTAAGGGTTGTTTAAATAATCTTTATATTGTCATTAAGTAGTTGTTGTCTCTGAGTGCTGCAGTAGATTAAACAACTTCAATGTTAAGGACATTCCGTGAACAAGTAATTATTTTTATTGTTTTTAAAGGTTTAGGTTTTATTAGTAAAAAGACATAAATGATTTGCCTCATATTTGATAGTGGTGAATAGGCACGATGAAAAGCAGACAACTCTTATTGAGTTTGACTTCTCAAAATTGTTTGAAAAGTCTCAAAAACTTGCAATACATGATAGCTTGTATTGAAAACTGTAGTACTATTTACAGTTTAAATGAATAATAGAGTCCTAAATTGAGTCTATAAATTGTTAAGGCGTGGTTTATTATAATGTAAATTTAGTTGTGAACATATTTCACAACTGTAAGCTAATGTTCCTTTTCAAATCTACATTAAATTGTTGTTGCAATGCTTTGTCTATTGATCGACACAACTATCAATTGTAATACAAAATGACAGGTTATTTGCTACAACGCTCACCTGTCATACGTTCTCCTTATTTTAGCTGATTGCTCGGATTCGTGCCACCTGTTTAGTGTATGTTATTGCATACAACTATAAATTAGCTTTTGCCTGCAACACCCTCTGTGCGGATTTATAAAAATAATAATTAGTAGCCTATGAGTTCTCAGACTATTTTCTACATCTATGGCAAATATCAGAAAGATCCGTTGAGCTATTCTGGAGATACCTTTTTAATAATCTATCCAAACAGCTAAATCGCATTTAAATATTAGTAAGATACTTTCTTAATTGTAAAAAAAACTATAAAATATTTTAGGCACATTTTTACGTGTTTGTCAAATTATTTGATAAAACTAAACGCTTTTCTCCATATTTCAAATGTTTGATGAATATCTCCACCAAGCAAGTTCGTTTTTCATCCAAACATCTAACAAATATTTGTCATCTATTTACACTAGATTTATAAAAAGAGGCTTTTTAACGCCATTAAACTCTTATCAAGTTTAAGTTAAGTTTAAACTCTTATTGGAATAACAAAACGCATATCAAATTAAGACACCGACTACACGTCGGAAAATAAAAAAATTAAAACAAAGTCGCATAATCTAATATTTGGTATAAGATCATGAACGGTGTACTGCGAGATAAGACTTTAACCGACTATGTTATTTAATTAAATTGATTCTATTATTACCCTTGTTTTAAACCGAAATCAAATTTAATATCAAGCGGTTATCTAAAGCATGTTGCGAAATGTTAATATTCGTAAACGTAACGAACCACAATTTATTGTTTAGGGCTTACCTTTATGTAATTTTACTGCGTGGTGTTAAATAACTTAATGTTACATTTTAATGCATCTTTTTTAAACTTACCAACTTTAAAATAAAACGATTTGTACTTTCATTTTCATTACGTTGTAGACAAAAAAATTATAAACTAAAGAATCATTTTACAACTTTTAAAATTATAACAATATTCAATCCATAAGCTGAAGCTACATTATGATTTTATGCAGCTGCTACATTGGTAACTTATGAAAAAACATTCGAAAACGTAATAAAAACCAAGAGTCATCAATATAGCTCGAATTATTTTTTTTGCTTTAAAACCAATTTTGAAATTCACGACTTTGGTTTTGGAACCATACACAGTCTTTAAATGACAGATGTGTAGCATCGAAAAATTTTGCTAGAATTTTGCGAAATCCCTCATATCAGGACTAAGAATCATGTCTATAAAATACAAAAATATTTTGAATTTCCCCAGATTATCCTAGCCGCCGCTCTGTGCGTCGCACAAGCATCGTTCTACGCCGGCGCACCAGCACCCATTCAGCTGAGCCCCGACGGCAAATACGTGCTGGACACGCCCGAGGTAGCCCACGCTAAAGCCGCCCACTACGCTGCGCACGCTCAGGCCTCCACTTCCCAGGGAGCGTGGTCCCCAGCTGCTGGCTACCACGGCGCTCCCGCGTACGCCGCCGGCGCTCACTATGGTGCTCCCGGTGCTGGTATGTATTGCATATTTTACGTAATATATACTAGTGCATTTACATAATATCAAAATATTACGAAGAATTAAGATTTTATTATAGTTCTTATGTCTCTTAACATATTTTTTTCTACAGGTCTCTTCAAATATGGCCCCGCTCCCCTGGCCCATGACGGTCGCGTGGTCGACACCCCCGAGGTAGCTCATCTGAAGGCCGCCCACGTCGCCGCCCTCGCCGCTGCCCACGCCAACGCCGCCCAAGGCGCCCACGCCGGTGCTGTCGGGCCTCTTTCTTACGCCGCGCCCCTCGCTCATGGAGCTGGCTACGCCGCTGGTTACGGAAAGTGGACCGGCCCTCCGGCCAACATCCAGCTCACTCATGACGGACAGTACGTCGTAGACACCCCTGAAGTGCAGCACGCACGCGCCGCCCATCTTTCGCAGTACGCTGCCGCTGCGCATGCGGCCGCCGCGGCGCCCGAGGAGGGACCCTGGAACCACGGACACGGCTGGCACTGAACACCCACTACCTCTGATCCCGGCTTCTAAACTGCCTGATGTATTTTTATACAAAACTATATAAAAAACTAAAAAAAAATGTTTTTACTGTATATAAGTTCAACGTGACCTGTGTATAGCAACTGCTATTCTTAAGATAAAAGTATAATAATAAAACCTAATAAGTTATACAATATTTTTATTTGAAACGCTTAAATAACTGTTGATATGATGACACCATGTTACAGTTATCTTCTGAATGAATGACTCAAGATTAAACAGGGTGGTAGTCTCAAGGAGTAAGCCAGTTTGAATTTAGTCAATTACTTACCGTTGATTATAAAACCTACTTAGACACAGGAAATTACAGGAAAAAAATACTTGACAGCTACAATACAAAGGGGATCTTGTGAAATTTTTTGACGTGGATAGGAGGGCGCTGGAAAACTATCACAATGTAATTTGACTTATGCCTACCGGTTAAGAGAGCCTTGTCGGTATATAGATTCAATGCTGATAAGATTAGAAAATAAAAATTTTTAACTAATTATCTTGAAAGATAAAGTTATGATATAGTAAGAAGTCGAAGGATGAAATAGGGAAATGTAACAAATTTCTACAATGCCTCGATTTTAGACAAAGTTACCTAAATAAAGTTCAAAACTTGTAAGTGGGCCATTTTAATAGGTCACAATGACACTTCAATTCATTAATACAAAACGAAAAATACAACCTTGTAACGCCAGGCACAATATATTATTTTTTTTTAAGCTAAAATTGACCAATTGCTTACAATTTTAATTTCTTTTTTATCATTAAGGCTGTTACAAAATATCGAACGAAAAACACGGATATTTCATAAAAACTGAATTCGATTCTTTTTGTGTTTTAAGTCCTAATATAGTCACATTAACTATTCTATTTCTATTTACTATATTTGATGTTTTTATGCAGCTTACTTCACTACAAAGCCAATATTGACAGATGTCCAAATTTAACCTATTAAATTGGCCTATTTATATAAATTGAGATAGTTGCATTTTCTAAAAGTTGCAGTAAAAGCCTCTAAGTGCCCACAGTAGAGGCCACTAAAAATTTCGTAATTTTTTTTTAAAGTCGTCCATGTTGCAACTCCAAGCAATTGATTTGCAACTTATAATCTGGAATTTCATAGTAATTTCTTATTATTTTAATTGATGCATCTTTTTTATATCTTAAGGTTGCAAACGAGCAAGCGATCACCTGAATCCCTCTAAATAACGAAGCGACCGCTGCCCATAGACATCCGAAATTGCAGATGCGTTGCCTACCTTTAATCGACAGAAAAGGGGATGCACAGAAAGAGGATATATCCTGTGCGTCCCCTCCTCCGACAAATCTACTTCCCCATCCCATCCTTATAAGAAAAGGGTAGGGGGGGACCGTGGACTAAAATTAGGCCTCCGGCAGCACACTCATCAGATGAAACGCGGAATTACTTCCACTTCACGCCTGTCTTCTGTATGGTCGTGGTATTTCACAGGTCGACCCGGCCCATTCGTGCACCCATCAAATATTGTTGTTGCGGTACCTACCACTGTTAAAGTCCATCTACTCTTTGAAATTAAAGCCTAAAGACATATGTACTCTGTGACTGATTGGGCATATGACAACTCGCGACAACGCAATCGCAAAGAAACCGCGCCGGTTTGTTGATTTTTTGATCTTGTTTTGTGTGATTAATTGAAGGTAATTAGTGTTATTCAAATAGAATTATTTTACTTTATCAATACAATTTAAAAAACGTGTGTGACAATAGCTATTTAAGTCGAACTCAATTGAAAATTTAGTCATCTTTCATTACTTTTAGGCATTGTATTAATACAATCAAAATGGCGGGTAAAACCTTTTTTATGCAATTATTCTGTAAAAGTTTAGTTTGTGACAGGTCGAATATTGAAGCATATATTTAAATATACTCACCATTACTTTTCTTTAATAATTAAGTATTAAGATTGTTGTGTAATGTTGTACGTAATAAATACAACAGTTTATACTTTTACAGTCTTAAAATTGAATCAAAACCAAACAATACTGCGATTACTTAATAATTTTGAATGCAATAGACGTTAACTTTTACCACAACTTGTTAAAACAAACTTTTTGTCTAATTAATCATGACATTTTTACTTTTTACTTCAACTTTTTATTTTTGTTATGATAATACACTGACTTCAATTTTGATAAAATTAACTTTCGCGAATGTAAGGTCTACTGTATAACTGATATCTGATGGTATACTAAAAAGAAACTTGGTCAAAGCATACAATGCTGATGTTAATTTCGGTATAACAAAGTAAAAAGTATCCCGTGTTTAAAGTAAAACTGTTTGTTAAACTTATTTTTAATAATTCCAGATGGCAGAAAAGAAGAAAGAGGGAGAAGTAGTAGAAGATGAATATTCCGTGGAGAAGGTTTTAGACCGAAGAATTAGAAATGGAAAGGTATATACTTTTATATGTATATATAGTCATAATTTCTGTGTAGGAAGCAAAAAAAAATTATTTAACTCACTCTCAAACATAAAATTAAGATAAAAAATAATCTCCAATAGAATTACCTTAAGAAATTGCAATGCTCACACATTCGAAGCCACTAACTCACTTCCCGAGTTCACTTTATCCAAAAACTTGTAATGTTTAAGGAAACTGTAAATTAAATAATCTTTCAGGTTGAATATTTTTTAAAATGGAAAGGGTACAATGATGAAGACAACACATGGGAACCTGAAGAAAATCTTGACTGTCCAGATCTTATACAAGCCTTTGAGGAAGCAAGGAAAAAGAAAGAAGCTGGTCTGTATGTTTGCTAATTAAGCACTGACATTGATAGCATAATAATTAAGGGTACTGGCTACTAATCTTACAGATTAAAAACCTGGGTTAAAAAACCAGTTCAGCCATTAACCATTGGTTTCGGAGACCAAAATCTTTATATAAAACATCATCATCCCTGTCCTTATCTTCGACAAAACAGATAGCAATATTGTTTAAATGTGGATTTAGGTCTCGGAAACCCATGATTAGACATATAATAAAAAATATACATTATTAACTCATACATATTAATTTTCTCTGTTAGGTAAAAAAAAAATTAAGTCTTATTATTTTTCCAGAGGGTAAAATAAATAAGGTAGAGAAAGATCCTAAGAAACGAAAGACTTCTGCCGCAACTCCAGATTTAAAGGGTGCTAAAAAAGCAAAACCTGATGACAAAAAAGCTTCTGGATTTGATCGCGGCTTAGAACCAGAAAAAATTATAGGTAAGTATTTATATTCAATTCCATTTTCAACTAACTTCAAATATAAAATAGATAAGAATGTTTTATAAATATTAAAAAAAAAAGATTAGCTATTTTTTGTCATCTCTGCCTGTGTTAAATGCAAATTAAAAGTTTAATTAGTAAGTTAGCGCATGACATTGAAGGATAATTTATCCATTCAGCCAAATCATACTGAATAATAGAATATATTACTATTGGAAATTATATAAATGACAAAAGGTAAAGTAGTTAAATGCTATTTTATCACATTTGGAGTTACCATGGATAGCATATAAATTCCTTCGAATGGTTCCAGGTGCGACAGATAGCAGTGGTGAGCTAATGTTCCTAATGAAGTGGCAAGGCACAGATGAGGCCGACTTAGTACCTGCGAAACAAGCTAATATCCGCTGCCCACAAGTTGTCATACAGTTCTATGAAGAAAGACTCACCTGGCACACACCTACATCTGATGAGGCGGCTACTGAGGATTAAGATTAGGTTGGTTTTTATTTACGCTTTTTGACACACTCAGGTTTAATGCCACTTATCTCTATTCATGGACTGGCTATAAGCAGTGGTATTTTGTTCTTATTTGATTTTTGCTATTTTGACACTGACTGTTGGTGGTGATGGTGATGATTGAAACTAATGATAGAGATAGAATATACAATCAGTAACTTCAATAGGCATCATTTCCAAGCAACAACCTATCTATATATAGAGATCAGTGTTTGATCATGTTAAAGTGACTTGAGATGATTTCTAGTAATAAGTCATTAAACAAATGTGTGTGTCAGAACTCAGAATACTAGAAAATGAAGAAATAATTTTGTTTATGCCAGATAAATTCAAAAACTATCTGAAATTATTCCTGATTTCTGTTTGTAGCTTGTATTATTGTCTACATTTTATTTGTCTTTGCTGAGCGGAGCTTTTGCTGATCGATTTTTTTTAACCAATCCACCATACTCTCCATAGAAAAAAAAACATCTCAAATGTGGCAGCATAGACTGCTAAGAGATTGTTTGATTTATGCCTCTATGTTTTTTTAGTAAATTGTTCGGTGAAATATGTATAAGCAAGAATCTAAGGGACTAATATTTTTCTTTGGAGTTGGGAGTAGACAAACTCACTTAAATAGGTTTCTCTGTTATCCAAATTCTACTATATACATTTTGATTAAACCATCAAACAATGCAAGAATTTCATATGTTAAGCCCCTAATAAGTGTTAATTAAAATAAAACTATTGTATATTTTCTACAGGTATGCATACTAGCCATCAATATCAAGTCTTCAACAGATGTAAATTCTGATATTTCTGTCAGATATGCTTAGTATATAAGGATTTTAGTTATAAAACTATGAAGTTAGTGTATATTCTTGAATATACAGCAATAAGACTTTTAAATTGATTTGATTGAGAGTACAGTGGTCACTTCAATTGATAAAATTCTTGATTTATAAATAACTGGTGAAATTAACGACATATAAACACAATAAAAAAGTAATATTTTATAAAAAAAAAATCTAAGATGGTTTTAATTTTAAACTAGGTTCATGATAGTGGCAATATCATAGATATGATAGACTTAACCTCAATTTCCACAACAACTAATGAAGTGCTTTATCACTAGAATAAATGTTGTATAATGAAAATTGTTAGCAAATCTTGGGGTGCTAAGGGATTTAACTTTTCGCCTCTTAAACCATACGACGTTGTGAACTTGAACTTATTTTATCCGGATTTCCATTCAGAGTCTGTATTACACCTTCTCACAACATAAATCCTATTGGATTGAAAGTAAAATTTTATTATTAATAACATTTTATCATCTCTATTGATATTGCTACTATATAGTGTGTATCATGAAAGTTACTATCTTCGTTACACAGTGGGTGGCGAGTGATGACAAAATAAAATCTTTTTTTTAATATTTGATATAATATGTCACTTGTTTCATCAGTTTATTTCCATTAGTATGTAAGTTTTTAAATTACACAAATCCAGAAATATTACTTATGTGTAAAATCATTTTTTTTTAGTAATAACTTTTTTTTAGTTTTCAATCAGACTTCAAATGAAACTTTTAGCAGACTGTTAATTGTAAGTAGGATTCGACTACTCAGTGACACTATCTCATTAAATTTTATATCTAAGACAAGAATATTTTTTTTTTATAAAAGCACCTTAACCTACATCTATTATCAATTAAAAAATATAAAATTAAAACGAACATTTGGCCTTATTTTAGTCATCTTCTCTCTTCTCTTATAAGGAAAGGATGGGAAAGGGAACCGGATTTGACAGAGGAGGGAATGCATAGGAAGGGGAAATATTCTCTGCGCGTCCCCTCCGTTTGGAGATAGGCCATCCATCTGAAATTGCGGATGTCTATGGGCAGCTGCTCGCTCGTTTGCCACCTTGTAATATAAAAAAAACAAATCAGAACTAATGTTTGGGTCAAAAAACACGATCTAAAATCATTAGCAAATTAACCTACATGCGTGATATTTTGTGGAATTTCCAAATTATGAAAATAGCAACATTAAACCATGCAGCTGTCACTGTCAAGATGATATTGTTCACATGTTTTCCGACTGCCATAAGCCATAAGGTCCTTAAGAAAATCTATAAATGTGTTTGAATTAGTTTAAAATTTAAATAATCATCATGTTCTTTGGCAATAAGTGAAATTCAATATCACAGGACACTTTTATACTCTTTGACAGATGTCAAGGACATCATGTTGGACCTCCGTGAAGTTGGTCATGCTTATCCTATTACAAACAGAAACAAAAATAACTAAAACTAAATTGAGATTGAAGAGCACCTGATACCAAACGTTAGTATACTTTCCTGTTCATTCATTTTTCTAATATTGTTAGATTTGTATTACGATGCTTTGTTGATACTACCATTGCACTATTTTCATATAATCATTATAATTATATGCAACAGGTTTTTGACGTAGGACTCATTTTTAGATATACCGGTTGACGTCATTGTACTAAATTATTTTTGAATAAGGTAAATGATTACAAAAATCAACATCGGAGCAAAATAAACTGCTAATCAATGTTAAAAAACCGCTAAGTTATTTCACTAATAAATATTAAATTTCACTAACTTTTTCGAGTAATACTAGTACAAACCGTAGTTGCCACGAAAATCTAAAATAAAATAGAAAATTACATTAGGTCTTTTATTAGAACTGCCGAGATTTTTTTCCTAGGTTGTTAATTCACATTAAATAATATTGCGGTAAGTACTGGTTCTTGTTAAACAACAAAAATACCTACCCATAATTTATTTGTTAAAAGAAGAAAACTTAGATTCCACCTGCTTGGGAATGTTTTAATGTTCTGGTTGTATTTGTTTACAGTAAATCAGAATGGCACCAATAGAACTTCAAGGTAATAATCTCGGTGAAAAACATAAATATTACAATGAGTTACTGAAATCAGCTATTGAAAATTATCCATTAGTTTTGTCACCTATTGAATACAATGATTCTGATGTGAACAATATGCTTAAAATTGATGTAGCATGTAGCAGGAAAGATATAAACTATATTCTAGATGTTTTGAAATGTGAAGATATGTTATATGTGTCTAAAGTAATTAAAAAAATTAATTGGTTACTTACTAATGAAGAATATGCATACATAATTAATCCACAATATTTGGATTCCCAATTATTTCCTGAAATGACTGCAAAAGCTAAAAATAAGCTTCTGTTGTCTATACGATTAAATCTTGTAAATGAAACTCGTGTTGAAGAATTTTTTAACTACTTTAAGAATATCAATGTAAAAGAATCTCTAAAATGGCTACCAAATTGTTCATCAATATTCATAGAAAATGCTGTAAAAACATATAATGCTGCAATCAATGTTAATATTATGAAACGTCTCTGTGAAAAATCAATAAAATTTCTTACCATATATTTGAATTGCACAAATTGTAAGAAATTAAACAATCAACAAATAATGCAAGAAACTACTTTTCTTATGAATAATCATTTAACAGAATATTTAGATATATTGGAGTCATTGGAAGATAGTGAATATCCTATATTCAGTCCCAAATATACTAAACTGCTGATGAAAAAGACACCTCAAAGGGTTTTAAATAAATTTGAAAAATATGCTAGAAATATTCACCTACAGACCCTTGTTAAATTTATGAATCCAGAAGATATCAGTAACTTATTATTACTATATTGTGAAAACAGTAATTTAAAGTACTGGTTTACTGAGCAGGTTTTGGATACATTTCTTGAGGCTATGCCAATAGAAAAGAGATCACAATTTGTAAAAAGAAATGTTATTGATAAAACAAATGAGGAAAAACAAAATATCATGCTACATGCAATCCCTAAAGATAGTTATCGTTGGTATAAATATGTAGCATTTGAAACGGCTTTTAAGGAAATTGTGAAATTAATTAAAACAGAGTCATTACCATATGAACGGATGTCGATGATGGAAATTTTACTCTTCTCTGCTAAAAATAACATTCAACACATTGAAGAATTACTCCAATATTATCGCGAATATCACATCAATGAATCCTTATCATTTAAAAAACATTTTATACTGACTGTTGTGCACAAAATTGATACTTTTCGACTTAGCAATCAAGCTTGGGAAAATTTAAATGTACTTTTCTTAAGTATTGAAGATATGGAATCAAAAAGACAGGAACAAAGTATTATCAAAGCAGTGATTATTCGTAAACTTATTAATAATGAGAGCATTCCTGAGAATTTAGAGAAAAAACTTAAGTTCGAAACAATGAAATTATATAAAAACAAGTTGAACAAAATAGAGTGTGACTTGACTTTCAACTATTTATATAGCTATGCAATGAAGCAATTGAACCAACAAAATATATCAAATGAAATAGAATTTCAAAAAGCGGTTATATTGCTAGGAAATGTTTTATTACTATTATCTGATTGGAAAAAAGATATTGCTAATTATCCAGAAATAATAAAGGCAATTAGTAAACTCATTGACCTTAAGAAAACTCAATTTAAGGATGTTAATCTATCATGCCTTTATAATGCAAAGAAATCTTGGAAGAAATGTTTATTTTCCATGTCCTTGGATTTATCACTTTCAGAGGAAGTATGCATAAATGCTTTAAAACATGACTCAAAATTATTGCTAGATTCAAATTATATCATGGGCTTGCTTGCTTGTAGCGATTTCACAAATCTACAAAAACTTCTTAACAAAATCCGTATTTATTGGCCCACATCATTAGCAAATGAAGCAATTTTGTTTTGTCGTGACAACCTTAATAATAGAGGCGACAAGGCCTTAATTAAACATTTAATGTATCTTTTGCCTGTTAATCCTTTGAAAGAAATTGTCGTGAAATATATTCCAAAAGAAGAGAAAATTGATTGGAATGAAGATGAAATATTATTGAATAAAAGAAAGAATATTGCTAAATACGTTCACATTGCTAGGCCTCAGCCTCCTATTGAGTTCGTATTATGGTATGCCAAAGGTGATTATTTGCAGTTTGCGGTATCTTCACTAAACTCAATATTATACAACATGAAAGACGCAAAGATTAGGACATGTATACAACAACTTATAGATGCGCCTGTTTCATTAAAAAAACACGTCATTCGCATAGCCATAAATAAACTTAAATACGAAGAGGTCGTACAATTATTCCGTAACGCATGGGAAAGTACCAAAAATAAATCAATCCGTTCAGATCTCTTTAAATCTACCTTCAAATTATTATGTAAGCAGAAAGACATTTCTGCTATTGATGATACATGGAAGTTATTGGTCTTTTTCATTGAATCTTTAACCGATAAAGAAAATACTGACATTTACAATACTTTAACAAAGGCGGATGAAGTACCGCTTAGCGTAAAAGCAGATTATTGGAAGAGAAGTGTTTTATTCTTTAAACATTTACCCCCAAGTTCTAATCAGAGATCTTACGTTCAAAAAGTTCTTTATTCTGCAAAACCCTTCGCTGAAATTGTCCAAACGACCACTTTATCAAAAATACTATTAGAAAATCTTCGACGTGATATATTATCAATGGATTTAGATGTACAATTTATTCCTACTTGTATTTTATCCACCAATACTATGAAAACACATCTACTTAGATATCAGGAGATTTTTTTGCCAATGATGGAAATGTGTGTTGCATCTTGGGATACTAAGAAAGATAACAGATATATCTATAGGGAGGTGTTTGAACGTACGCTGTCTTCTTTGTGCTATAACTTCAAACATGTTGTGCTAGAAAAACAAATGATAATACCCGTTGTTGCATTCAATAAAATTCTTAAATATATGGAACAACATTTACCCGACGAAGAGAATTACGTGTTATTAAGGACGTGGAAATTTTCATGTAAACTTATTGAAATTATTGACTTACAAACAAACGCAAGTCGTGAAATGGAGGGTAAAAATTTAACTGATTATTTTGATTCCATTATAACGAAAGCTGTGCCTCAATTAGGAGATGAAATACAGAAATTTTTGAGAGAAGATATCAAACAATACTATCCTTCTATTTACATATGTATTATTAACGCGATTTACTCGATGTTTTGTTATTTTCATATCCCCAACTCGATTGTACTACTTATACTAAAGTCTATTTTATGTGCTGACCTAAAGGAAAGTTATTTATTAGTTTTGGAATTGATACAGAGATTGGAATTATATGATTACGAATCAACAAGTGAAATATTGGACATTATAAGTTCACATCCATCGCGGGAAGTGAAGTTGCACTACTATAGTCGGAGAAGTGCAAGTGCAAGATCTTATATGTAATAATATATTTTTTCTATAATGTTTAAGCTTTACAATATATTTATATTCATGTTTTTTTTTTTTTTTAGAATGAATTAATAAAAAATAAATTTAAATAATAATCATTTTTCTAAAATATTATTTAATAATTGTACCGGATCCTTTTAATTTTGCCGCAATCATAAGCGTAATGCTAATCTTCTTCTTCTAGCTCTAATGCCCTTTGTGGGCCTTGGCTTGGCCCAACAATTTTTTCCACTTCGGTCTTTCTTTGGCCACAGACTTCCAATTTGGTATACCAACTTTTTTTTGCGTTTCGATTTACGCCAGATGGCGTAAGTTCAGCTCTGATGGATAGATATCCATCAGAGCTGAATCCTCCCTCGACGACTTCGACGGCCTTCGGAATTATTCGCCATAACACACTTAGGTACTATGGCTTCGTACATCTGTTCGACGTGGCCGGCACATTAAGGCCTGTCCAATTTGATGTGTCTCGTCAGCATAATGCTATTATCACTTGTAACCTTGACTGGAATTTCACTACACAAAAACATATTTTTATGTCTAATTCTCACTTATTCGGTTATCGCCAGACTACATCTATGCCAGTTTTCAGTGAGATGCGTTTAACGGTTCTGGAGATATATCTAACAAACATCCATCAAAACATTCGTATTTATAATAAATTAAGATATTAAGAACTAACTACAAATAAATGACTAATAAGAATAACTAAAATAAACACTAATAATAATTAGTTTGATAAAAACTAAAAGTGTATAATTTCTCTTGCAGAGTCTCAATATGTCGCCGGTAGAGCTCCAAGGAAATAGTCTTGGCGAAAGGCATAAAAATTTTAATAAATTGGTGAAAGATGCCAGTCAACATCCTTTAAACATTGACGAACCTAACATAAACGAATCTGATATTAGCAACTTGGTTAATATTGACGTTGCTAACGCGAATAAAAATGTCGAATTTATCCTTAAAACTTTAGCATGTAGCGATCTGTTATATGTTACCAGAGCACTGAAGAAAATCGATTGGTTAATAAATGATGAAAAATATACTCATATAATAAATCCTGAATACCTCAATGCCAATCTCTATCCGAGAATGCAAACGAAAGCTGTTTTAAAACTACAACACTTAATACAACTTAAATTAAAAAATGAATTACGCTCAGAACAATTCTATAAATATGAAACAAAATCTTCAGATGCAGTAAAATGGCTCCACAAATGTTCGATAGAATTCATAGAAAATCATTTTAGTAAACACAAAAATGAAATTAATATCCCACTATTGAAACGTCTCTGTGAGAAATCTATAATATTTCTTCAGAAATATGTAGAAAGTGCGTATGTGAATTCCGAAACTTTTCAGAAAATGTTATTTTTATTGCATGTTAACGTTGATAAATATTTAGATATTATAGAATCGCAGTCAATATATTCACAGCCCTATTTTGGTAAGCGAGCTACGAAAGTTTTAATGACGAAATGTCCTAAAAGAATAATTGATAAATTCAATCGTTATTGTAATTATATCGATACACCTACTTTCGTGAAGTACTTAAATGAAGATTTACAAACATTCATAATGAGAAATAGTGAAGAAAGTGTCGGTGAAGAGAAAGGAAACGAATTATCTCGTTATTTTCGTAGCGTTAAAAATTGGAACGCATTCTTGAGCGCAATGTCGAAATCAAAACGAATTGAATTGATTAATCAGTTTTTTATAAGTGAAACAATAAGTAATGAAAATGAATTAGGGAAAATTATAAAACTAATTAGAGACTTTCAATATCGAACACCTTTGTATCACTGGTACAAATTCTTTCCATTCGAACTTGCACTTTCTAACATCAAAACTATGATTGGACCTGAAACTGCCGCAAACGATAAAAACAAAATGCTGGAGACAATATTACTTTCCGCTAAGGGTGATTTAGAACACGGAAAGTGTTTACTGCAATATTTTAGAGATAAACACATTAATTCTCCCAAGGAAATAAGAGTCAGTTTTCTAGTCAATTTTATATCTAATTTCAAGACGCACAATTTTGATGAAGATTCGTGGAATATATTGCAGAATATAATGGAGAGCTTGGATATTTACAAAGATGAAAATCTTGATAAAACAATTATCGAATCTCTGATGGTGTACCAAATTCTACACAGCAAAAATATACCTGAAAAGACGGCAAAATTATTTATGTTCAATTCTTTAAAAAGTTTGCAAACTAAATTAAACTCAAAGGAGAAGGAAATTATTTTTAAATACTTACTAGAGATAACCTGGAAAGAAGTAAAAAGTATTGAAATAAATGAAGTTGATGATTTTATACGCTGCATTAATTCACTAAATGGTACATTAATACTACTAAAGGATTGGAATAAGAATATCCTTGATTATCCTTTTGTACTCGAAAAAATTAAACATCTAGTGAAAATAAAGCAAGAAAAGGTTTGGAATGGAAATATGACATCATTATACAATGTGCAAAAATCCTGGAGAAAACATATGTTTAACGAATCAATTGTTTTATCTCCTACCGAAGAAGCTTGTATTAATTCATTGAAACATGGTCCAAACTTATTAGACCTGTATAAAAATGAGGTAGAGTCCATGTTCTCTAATAACAACGTTTCTCTTAGACGTTTACTTCGAAAAGTTAGAATTTATTGGCCAGAATCTATTAATAGAGACTTCAAAAAGGCATATTTAAATAATTTGAATCAATCCGATGGTCAAAATGCAATAACTTATGGCCTGTGCATCTTGTTACCAAAAGAAGAACTTACAATGATTTTAAATAAACATGCTCCAGTAGATCCAAAAGTTAATTGGGATAATATTGATGAACTTGAATTAGGTCTCCAGAGATGTCTTGCCAAAAATATGCATAACGCTCGGCCACATCCTCATTTGGAGACAGTGCTTTCGTACGCAAAAGGAGACTATCTCACGTATGCGTTATCTTCTGTTCTTGCAGTTTATTATAATATGAGCTCCATACAGTACCAAGAGTTTGTTTTTCAAATACTGAATACTCCGGTCTCTTTACAAAAACATGGACTTCGACTTTTATTTAATAAATTATCATCTGAAAAAATAAGAGAATCCTGCAGTGCTCTGTGGAAGGATACTAAAAATTCCACAATTCGAACAGAAATCTTTAAAATAATTTATAAACTGTTATGCAATGAAAAAAATGAATTAAATATTACACAAGCTTGGGAACTATTGGAGATGTTAATCGATGATCTAACGTTTCTTGAAGACAAATCGATATACAAATTATTGTGTAAAGTTGATCAAATACCTCAAAGCGTGAAAGCAAAGTTTTTAGTTAAATCTTACAATTACTTGAAAACTTTAATTGAAAATAATCAAAAAGAAAATGAAATATCAGAACGGGATGTCCGGAATCTTGTGATGTATAGCACAAAAATTATTGAATCTATGCCATATGAGTTTATGACTGATATTATCGAAGATTACATTAACAATCAATTCTTCAAAGAAAAGATTTACCCAGGCGATAAGACTAAGCTTATATCCTCATTTATTTTATGCTCTAGTACTGAAGAAGAACAAATGAAGAAATATGATGAAGTACTAGCGCCAATTTTAATACGATCAATAAAATTATGGAACGAGCAGATAAATCCAAAGTATTACATCAAACTGAATACTGAAAAGCTATTATTTGATTTAATTCACGACTTGGAGATTTATACAGATGGAAAGAAAATGATAGTGCCTGTTAAAATGTTCAGGATTATCCAAAAAACATTGGAGCAGTCGTTGCCATTGTCCGAAAACTATATTTTAATTAGAACATGGCAGTTAGCCACAAGCTTAGTAACTCTGTTCGACAAAAATCAACCGATAATTTGGGAGGATACATGCAAAAAAATAGTTCCCGAGTTCCGAAAAATTTGCAAAGAATATTTGACAGAAGACACGAAATCATTTTTTCCCCGCATTTATATACTGTTTATGAATGCTTTTGCAAATGTTACCCGCCTATTTTCAGAAGATATAAAGTACGAGATTTGTAAAAGTTTTGTTGAGAAGGAGGACTTCCTGGCAGGGTATTTAGCAGCTTTACAGTTTATAAGACTGTTGAGCGATAAAAAAAATATTAAGGATATACGTGAAAACATACGCAAACATCCCTCCGTGGAAGTAAAGATGCATTATTACAATATGTTCCAAGAAGATCAAACTGCTTTATTTGCTATTTAATTCTACATATACATAGATGCTATCCACTTCCAAATAGACTCTTGTTTGAGCAACATATAACTGCGGATTTATAGTGTATTCTCAGTTTTCTCGAAGGAAGTTTTGACAAAATATATTATTTTTTTTTACGAGTGATTTTGTACTTTTATAAAATATGTGGTCTTATGTAAAAATGTATTTGCTCTTTGTTCTTTTTTTTAATAAAGAAAACTTTTTAAAACTTTCACTAATAACTCAAAATTAATGTTGTTTTACTCCTAACGACTGCTCACAATTACAATGTATCCAAGAAGGCAGGCCTAAGGGCGTACATAGACCGGGACGGCATGGCAAGGATTTTAATTTTTACTAATGGACATTCAACCGTACTGTTACAGAAATACGACATAAATTGCTATGCTTTAAAATGATGCCGTGGCATTGACAGGGATTTTATCGCACGGCATTAAAAGACGCGCCACAGGCTCCCGTGACGGGATGCCGTGGCATACTGCGGTAGGCAACGGCATGCCACGGACTCCGGCGCCCAAATCTCAATCTACCATTTTAAAACTGAGGCACACCAACACTCGATCAAACGCAACTGAAAACTAAAAGTGTATCAGGCAGCAGGAGTCGCTGAGGCGTGCTTTGTCGAGCCGCGGCATGCCGTGGCAAAGTGCTGGAATGCCGCGGTATCTAAGCGGCCAGTGTGCGCTGACTCACGGCAAAATCCCATGCCATGCCTTCCCGGTGGCCCTAAGTCTGTATCGTGAGTTTTTGTCCAAAAAAGACAAACTTTTTTCTTTATGATATATATATAAATAAAGGTACGACAAAATAACATTTTAAACTCTATATTGATGTTCATTATATCTTACTTAGAAAGAGTAAATAAATCTGAAATGATTTTATGTACTACATTTTCTTAAAAATATTATTTTTAAAGCAAATGGTAGCAAACGAGCAAGCAGCTACTTGAATTAACAAAAATAGGGAATAGACCGTTGCTCAAAGACATTTGCAGATGCGCCTACCTTTGATCCACATCCACAAAGGAGGGTGCACAGAAAGAGGATATTTCCCCTATCAGATAACAACGTGTATTATAAATAAATAATAACGCTTCCCCTCCTCTGCCAAATCAATCCCATCTCATCCTTATAACAAGTTGTTAGAAGGGGAGGACTAAAATTAGGCCTTCGGCACGCAACTCGTCAAATGAAGCTTCCACTTACGCCCATGTTCTATGTGCTCGTGATATTAAACCGGTTGAGCCGGCGGCACATTCGTGCAAAATATTATTGCGGGCTCCACTTTTAATCTCTTTTTATTAAAATATTTGGTATCTTTATAAACGGTAAATTTAGCTTTTAACTATTTTTATATGTTAAAGAAAGAAGTCAACCTGGAAGAAAGATTAAACTGTTTGACAGTTCTGTTAGAGCTTTTTAAAAAGAAAAAATGTTTCCATAAGTGACAATAGAGGGCGCCATTAGTTGAAGTTTCTGAGAATATGTATCAGTACGGGAAAGTTGTAAATAGTAATTTAGTAAAATTTGGACAAAACGTGTTGAGAAATTTCTGAGATAAATAAAAAGTGATTTATTTTATATAAAGTGATGATTAAAAGTGATGCAAAAACATAAACTGAGTGCCTTATAAAACAAAAATCTATCATCGCATTCTATAACTCAACGCCATTTTGAGGCGAAATTTTGTATTGTAAGTGCCAAGTATTTTGCAATATTTTAGATTCTCGCAGTCATAGAGGCGTGTTGTTAATAATTATTGACTAAAGTGGACGTGAAACTGTATCTTGTGTTTAATGATCATTTACATACAACAATTACATATGTGACAGTGAAGGAGAGTGGATGCAGAGGTGGGTTGCTGCGACGTCTGTCTGGCTCATTAAATTAGATTAAAACACTGATGTATTGTGAATGTCAATGTTTTATTGTGCCCTGCTTGTGTTTTTGACATTTTCTTAAGGTGTTTGTAAGGATGCATGGCATTAGGATGGCGTGGTGAGTGTTATCGGTATCGTTTCCGACGGTTTCAGATAGCGAGTGGCGCGGAGGATGGCCCGGAACGGCGGGAGCGTTCTAATTAACTGACGGACGCCGCCGGCTCACAGCTGGCGCAAGCGGTATGTTTTTTCAGATTCCATCTATCTATTTCACTTAAAATTCGACATAAAAGTTGTTCTCGTACCTCTGCATTAGTGCTTGTATCTAATAAGAAATTGAAAATGCTGAATTTTTCACATATACTAGGACTTTGATGAGAATATATTATTTGAATGACTTGTTTTAGTGTTATCTAACACTATTGCTTGAAAACAATATGTTAGTTAGGATCTTAATCTACTGGAATCAAATTAAATATAGTCATAAATTTTTCCAAAACTGAAAAGTATAAACTAATTGCATTATGTAATCAGAATCAAATATAAAATAACTAAATAAAATATATAACTATTTCATCTATGGATTTTGTAATCAGGACTGTATTATTGAAATTTATGATAGCTTTTTAGCATCTAAAGCTTTTTTTACATAATGTCTTCCATCCAATTAAATCCTTTTCTTTATATCATGATGTAAAAAACTTAACAATCCATGAACTTTCAACTATAATAGTTTGGCCATATTGCATAGAAATAGTAATTGTACTATTAATTGCTGTGTATAAAATGGCTTTAAAAACATGGTATTTATAGCAAAAATAAATCTGTATTCCTTATATTCTTATTAGAAATTGTAGAATATGCTGGTTCAGTAATATTAATTATTGATTCTGTCTATATTCTTCCACATAGCGTAAGTGCACTTGAAAAAGTTTGACCACCATTGTCACATACCCAAATACTTACACTGTACACTGTGTGACTAGATCATCAGATTTAAATTTAGATTTCCCAGTCATTTCCAGTCAACCTTTTTAGATAGCAAGGTTTGCCATGGATGGATTACAGTAAGGAGGACATCATCATCACAGACACTGCTGAAATGATTTATAAAACTTCAAATCATAACCACAATATTTTTCAGATAAAAATGCCGCGGCCTGGCAGTCTTAAGGACCCAGACATAGCGGAACTATTTAGTAAACATGATCCAGAGAAGATATTTGAGGACTTGCGCGAAATTGGCCATGGCTCGTTTGGCGCAGTCTACTATGCTCGGTGCAATCTTACCAAAGAGATTGTTGCCATCAAGAAAATGTCTTACCTAGGGAAACAGAGTGAGGAGAAATGGCAAGACATATTGAAAGAAATAAAGTAAGTGGTTTTAATGATTTGAAATGTTAATACCATCTGGTTCCATTTTGTTTGTCTTTTTTTTAAGCCTACTGTCCTACTGCCAGTTTATTGTTACTTTCAATTTATGTTACAAATTGATGGAATTTTGATCAATAGATATATTATTACATAGGCTTATGAGTATACAATGTGGGGAAAAAGGGTACATATCAAATAAGATTAACCATTGGATTCTGAGTCCAAAATTTCTGTATGAAACATATCCTCAACCCTGTCATTATACAAACAAAACAGATATAACAATATTTATTAAATGGGGATTCTGGTCTCAGAAACCCACAGTAAGACCATCAAATGTTGTAGAACTTTGTTACTTGTTTTACAAATGATATTTATGCAGGTAGGTTTCAATGAATACAAATAATTGCCGTTTTCTAAAATATACTCATTCATTAAATTGATATCGTAGAATTTTTCACAATAAACAATTTAAATGCTTTAAAATGTTATATGCATTGTTGAAAATGCACAAAGAAAAATGTTATTGATTTTACTTAGTAAGTGATCACTATAATACCAAAGTCTGCAAAATAATTTTCTAAATAATTGACTAGCCGTTGCCCGCGACTCCGTCCATGTGGAATTAAAAAAAGAAAATAAAAGTAACCTACATATGCTTCCAGACTATGATCTATATCTATGCCAAATTTCATCAATATCCATAGAGCTTTTCTGGATACCTTCAAACAAACATCCATCCATCCATCCAAACATTCGCATTAATAATATTAGTAAGAAAGATTATGGAAATAAGAATATGTAAAAAGCAATGGATTTGGTGATTTCACTATTTTAGAGATTTTTTGTCTTATTTGGTCTACTGTAAAATGTGAAAAAGTCGAGCTGTGCCAGGACTGTGACGAATAGGTGTCCATTTCATGATAGAAATATGCATATAAAATGTTTGACACAAAGTGTTTGTTTATAGATTTCTAAAGCAACTGGAACATCCCAACACAATAGAATATAAGGGCTGCTACAAGCGTGAGCACACAGCATGGCTTGTTATGGAGTATTGCGTTGGTTCTGCCTCCGATATCATTGAGGTAACTAACTACTTTATTAATTACTAGCTCTTGTTTGTGAGGAATTAAAAAAAATTGTCATAGTCTATGGTCTATTCTAGACTGTATTCTACCTCTAAATTTCTTTAAAATCTGTACAGTAATTTTGGAGTTTTGTGGTAACAAAGATCCAACTTACGCATACTAACGAATTTATAATGTTACATAATATTATGCTAAAATTTTAATTAGAGTAGTTTGAATTTCTAATAAGAAAATTAGTTTTAAGAATTATCGTGAATACGCGTTTTTAGCTGTCTTCAAAAAGAAGGAGGTTATCAATTCGACTGTATTATTTTTATGTGTGTTACCGCAAAGCTCCGCCCCTGGTGATCTGATTTTGATAAAAAAATATTTTGTGCATAAAAATTTCTGAGAATACCGAATAAGAAAGGTTCTTAGGATGATTGTTTAGTGCTAGTAATACAATTTTTATTTCGGTTTCTGAATATCTACCCAATATTATAAAAAAAACCATAGTGCGTATTGCAGACTTAGCTGTAATATGATTATGACGTCATTAATTTCTGGGAAAGATAAGTGATTTATACGATCCACTTGGTGGATCCGCAAAAAGAGTTTTTGACTCATCAAATTTTTATTATTGATAAATTTGCTTCACATGAGACTGGAACATATTTATCTGATTGTTTCACTATTAAGTGATAATTTCTATTGTGTTATTTATCAATGACTTATTTGTTTAACAATTTTTTTAGGCTTTGTCATATCAGTTTTAAATATTTATATATTTGATTGTGGATTTCCAAGACCGCGCGGAATTAAAAAAAGAAAACTTAATAAACGGCCTACATGTTCTTCCAGACTATGTTCTACATCTGTGCCAAATTGAGATCCGAGATCCGAAAGATCCGTTGAACCGTTTCGGAGATACCTTCAAACAATCATCCATCCAAACATTCGCATTTATAATGTTAGTAAGATTTACTAACTACCAGATGTTATGTGATGATCATAAGATTTAGGATCATTGAATAGAAAAGGGTCAAAAATGACAATCAATTTATTCCTTGATATGTTGATTATAAAAATTAGTTTCAACAAGGAAATCGAGGTAGACTGTGTTGTTTTGTTAGGATTTGATTGCAAAAAAGTGAAAGAAAAATCTTAGGATCGTTCAAAATCAGAACTTGTAATTCCTGCTTACCCCTTGGTTGTAATCGACCTTTTATTTATATATATTTTCAACTCGACTGACTAGCACAGCGGTTCTCAAACTTTTTCTGGCTACGGAACCCTATTAATAAGAGGAATATTTGTCGGAATCTTAGATTCTAAGTTTAATGATTGTAGATCCTAAAATAATAATTTGTAACACTTTTCTCGCTTCTCTCGTTCAAGTCGCCTAGTCGTCCTTTCTGTAGATTCGATTTATTAAACCTTCTACGCTATTTTCGTGTGGAATTTTATTAGACCGCTTTTTTATTTTATTAATTAGGATCAGTAGCTATTTTATAGACCTTTTAGAAAGGCTTTGAGCACAGTTTAAGTAAAGTCGGATTAGCAGATTGTCAGGCGATTATTAACTGCGTCTTTGTCTACTATTGCGTTAGTCTTGTCGATCGAGATTCGAACTAATCTAATAAATATAGTCATTATTTTTAAATACTATAATCTCAGTATATTATATCAGTAGGAAAGTAAGCTATTATTTATCGGTTTTTCGCGGAATTTGAATTGACAAAGAATAATGATAAATTCTCACATATGATGAAATTGAAGCAATAATTAAGGATAGTCGGTTTTTTTTATTTAACAAGAGCGTACGACAGACGTGAATCGTTAAAAAAAACATGCAAAATGTATTCGTTAAACTCATGAGTCAAGCGATACTGCAGACTTAAAAAGCGACAAAAACAACACACAAGTTTTATCATACTTGATAATCGACTTACAGAATTATCAGCAGGAGTTTTATTTAAAAAAAAGTTACGATTCAGTACCTAACTAAACATTAACCGTTTTTATACTGATGTTGATCTTTCACACTTCCCTTTCCGTAATTGAGACTGTCGAAATAAAAGTACAAGAATTATGGTTATCTTGCTTTTTCAAAAGTTTGGTAATCATTGAAGATTTGAACTTGAGATAGTAGATGTGTAAAAATTGTTCGTATTTTAATTTTTATCAAAGGAAGTTAAGTTTATTAAAAGAAAGGACTGAATTCAGATATGACGGCTGATAGAGATGTATGAAAGAGTAGTACATACATACTATGCAGATCCTCTATAAAGAAAAGGAGATGGTTTTAATTTTATCAACATTATTCGTAAAGGAACTTGTTTGTTGGCATTTACCAAACCCAAATAGATATTTTTTTCGTAATAAATTATATCTACGTATCATGTAGACGATCAAGGTATGAATGGGCGAGCATTGACCGTGAGAAATAATTACGTTCATTGAAGCCGTTTTAAGGAAATTCTCTTTGTTACTTCTGCTGTCCCACGCTAGTGAAAGTCGTACATGATTAGTATGATTTCACCGTCTAGCAAACTTCGTATCTATGTTTAACCAGACATTTTGGTCTAGGTTAATATACCCCTAAAATACATAAACATTCGTCAAATTATGATGCATACTTCAACTTAAGTGTTTATTAAGGGTGTAGTCAATATTCAGTCGATCGGACAGAAATATGGCGTTTAGCCGAGATCAAGTATTTGGTTGTGATCGATTAGTTAACGGATGTCGTATTAAACGTTGTCTCCTGTCCTATCTATTAAATTTATCGTTTTTGAAATAAAAACGTAAACTTTTCTTTGTCTTTGTTTACAAGGATGAAGATATATATTTGGTAAGTTCATCAAACTGGTTGATATCGAAGACGGCGACCAGTTTTCATTAACAATAATAATATTGAATGTTGAATTTCAATGTATGTTCAGTTCAGGTCTCTCTGCAGGTCCACAAACGTCCGCTGCGTGAAGAGGAGATAGCTGCTATATGTGAAGGTGTGGTCTGCGGCCTGTCTTACTTGCACAGCCTGGGTAGGATTCATCGGGACATCAAGGCGGGCAATATCTTGCTGACTGAGAATGGAACTGTCAAATTGGCAGACTTTGGCAGCGCTAGTATTAAATGCCCGGCTAACAGCTTCGTGGGAACACCGTACTGGATGGCTCCAGAGGTCATCTTGGCTATGGATGAAGGACAGTATGATGGAAAGGTTGGTTTATACAGGCACATCTTTTTACTATGCCTAATTAAAAAAACATAAAGCCCTCAACATCCCAAAAATCAAGATTTATTTATTTTTATTTATTTATTAACTCTTATTGCTAATACAAATTATACAGAAAAATTACTAAATACTAATTAACATCGCAAGG
>JAOPJD010000014.1:3790219-3802623 GCA_026167825.1 Papilio polyxenes | reverse complement strand
TGCGCGCTAAATAAGTTTTATTTTTAAATTCGACACGCGCGCGCAGGCAAAGACTCGGAGCAACGGCCGCACGCCCTCGTAAACAAAGCCAGACTGCAGGAGGAGGGAAAATGAGGGATCCCTATCCCCACGGCAAAGAGTAAAGCTCGTTACAGACAGGTTCAAAAACTGGTTCTTGAATGCAAGGACACAATTTAATGTCTTAATTTTAACTTAACCTATTTTATCATGCATGTTGTCTTAGTTTTAATTTTCTGTTTACCCTCTTTTGGTATTCTTCACAAAAATATAGTGAAAAATATGCGTAGCAGTAGGGAAGGGTTTGAGTGTTCAAGGGCTTACTTATGAGATCCAATGCAGAAGTATGTAAGTAACACTTCTGGTTCGCTCTGGCATCCAATACCATTTTTATTAGTGCGTACATTAAAAGCCAGGTAACAGAAGACCTTGCTCTTTCATTTTAATACATTCGTCATATCGATTATTTTATAGTCTTTTAAAAAATTCTGTGACCATCTATAGAATGTTATTCTATGACAAAGCCTCTCATATCTCACGTAGAAGTCGGATTGCAAAGGCTTGAATTAATTCAGCTTGCGCCCAAACATTCCCTTACTAAGGGCAATGCAAGGGCAAGAAACTTTGCATATTTTATTTCTATTTTTGTTATGCATTTAAAGACTTTGATTTGTGGCGCAAGCATTCCAAATTCAAACACCACTTCCATTTCACTATTCGAAAATTTAAAAAGTTTAAAAACAAGCGAGCTTCGTTTATTATTGTTTGCATGGCTTTAGGCATATTAGGGCTGCATACTGACGAAATGTGAAAAAATAATATTTTTAATATAGGTATTTTTGTGATATTAACGTAAATAATAGTAAATTTCTTTTTTCAATAACGTTAAAAAGGAAAAATTTATACAGTAGAAATAATATCGCAACCCTGTAGTTTAGGGACGCCGAAAGTTGACGCCGTGTGATTTATTATGAGTGTTATGTGAAATCGATAGTGGTTGCTTTCATCGTTTGCTTTTTATCCGTTTGTAAGAATCTATTTTATTCGATTTTTAAACTAATAATGGTAAATATTATTTATCACTAGCAACAACTACCAATTTCTTTCGTTCCGGAGATATTATATAAACAAAAAAATATATTGTGCTGAAAGAAAAATGTCGCGGGTGACAAATCCATATATCTAAATATAAAACTAAGTACGATTTAATATGAAAGTTTTATTATAAAAATACAAATACAAAACATATAAAAATCTGGTAAATATTAAAAATAAATTCTAGAGTCTAAAATGTAATATAACTATTTAAGTGGATTACGAAAATATATGCTTAGAAAACAATTATCACACAAATATTATAAGTATAAAATCTAAATAAAAAATTCAATGTAATATGGGATATATTGTTTGAATTTGTACTTGTGCATTTGGATTGTTTTGTTGTCCATCATGGTGTTGGATTAAAACAAAAACACTCTTGACTGGAAATTTACAGATCAGTTTTCCGTTGTTCCACTGACCAGCTGTCACATCTCTTGGCAAATTTAAATCTTGTACAGGAATAGTAAGATGGGCTTTAGTATATTTTTTACCGTTTCTATGAGTATCGTTGTATCGGTTCAGCTGCTTTAGTTTTGTTTGAACGATTTTACTTTTTAATACATGGTCTAAAACAAAACCTTCATCATCTTTAGTAAAGAAACCAGTCGGTGGTACTTTCGTTGCAGGCTTATTTTCCACACAAGTTGCGTTCTGTGGTACTTCCAGTTTATCGAGTTTATCAGTAGTCGTCTTTTTAATGTCTTCTGGTTTTTGCTTCATTTTATTTCCGAGATACGAATAAAATTCAGTATCATTGCCTTCATGGAAGTATAATTTCTTAGTTCCGCCTGGTTCCGAGAAATAACTTTTATTAGGATCCTTTTTATCCACATTGAACTGGAATACAATTGGATCTCCTTCGTACTGACTACCAGTTGTATACATCTCGCGACCTTTCTTATCTTTTACTATAATTTTTTTCCCGATGGCATCTGAAACCATTGCTAGTCTGACTTTTGGATCCCCTTTGTACGAAATATGAATTTCTGGATGACCGGGGTTTGTGTTATCAAACCCATGTTTTCCTTCTGAACTTGAAATGTATTGCATGGCATCCAAATAATTTTTCCCATAATAATGTGCTCCACCCTTCACATTGAATACTGAGTTATGTGCTGTCTCGATCATTTTAATATCGTCGAGCCGAGCGGCGACAACGTGTTGATTATTCCTCATTATGTTGACGGTGTCGGCTTTTAGTTGATTTGGATCTTTATTACATAGCTGTGCAATGCAGTTAAATGCGCACATATTTTCTCCTGAACCCATAACAAAGGGTTCATTTTTACCGAGTAATGTGAAATGTCCAATGTTATTTTCTTGGCCGTGATACTGAAGTTTAATTGGCTCCCCGCCTTGATTATTGCGAACCGGAAACATTAGGTCTCCGTTATGGTCATAAATTTCTATGGGAGCATCAGCTGCCTTACTAAGGGCACCTAAATGAAAAAGAGTTACTGGCCCTCCTGACTCAATTTGTTCAATTAAAGCGTTTACTTCGGCCAAATGCTCTTCATTTGTTTGGGCAGTCGTATCGTTTGAACTAGTGTTTTCATATTTGCGATTATTATCATCGCAAATGCGCTTACCTGCTCTAAATTTCTCCGTCTCAGCCTCTAAAGAACTATTAATTTTAGAAGATAATCCATCAACACTATAGCTAACCGCCATTTGGGTAATAGGTGAAACTATACTTCCTTTCATAATTTGAATCATATTGGTAGAAACTAAACCAGCAAATTCACAAGACAAATCGCTGGGTGTACATTGCCTCCTATTTTGCTGTACTTGTTCATCTTGTACTCTTACTTTACTCAAATCGATATCATTATTATGATCAGATTGTTTTTTAGATTCTTCAAAAGTTTCCTCTTTTTGATTTTCTTCCACAGGAGCGCAAATTGCACTTTGTTCTTCTTCTTTTAATTGGATTTTATCAATTTCTTTATTTAATTTACTTATGAAATCAAAGGTAAACGCACCAAAATCAACCGAACCCTTGAGTATTGAGTGTACCTTATAAACTGTTCCTAAACCTGTATTACTGGCAATACAGCCAGCAGTGTGCGTAGCCAGAGCTTGGATTTTGCTATTTTGTTTGGGCTGTAACAACTTGTGTCCTATAGACCTTATTTGATTTTCGAACGCGTGATTTTTATTTTGTACGTCTAATTTTAACATATTAATAACTTTTGAATTTTTACTGAGTGCGTTTTCAATAGGATTTCTTATCAATTCAATAATTGCTTCTTCTACTAAAGGTATTAAGCTTTTATCGATGCCGTAATTAACTAATTGTGTAACTATTTCCTTCGCAACTCCCTTCGATAGCTCAAAGCCAAGTCTTTTAGCGGCAATTTTAAATCCTTCTGATGTCACCTTATTAAAAGCTTTAATACCTGAAGTAGCAATGTTCTTTACACCTGAATAAGCAGTGCGAGCAACGTCTTTGATTGCTTTAAGTCCCGCGCAAACGACACTCACGGTTAAACTAATAACCTTCATTAAGCCCCACATTGCCCAATCGAAATCCCTATTAATTATACCATCTTTTACTGCTGTTATGATATCACTTACGCCTTCTGTTATAAGACCCATGCCAATAGTGGCTCCTGTACCGAGACTAAAGACAGTTATTGCTGCGCCTATTATCAGTTGTCCAAATCCTATACCAAGTAGACTTATAACACTTGTCCAATCAATGGGTTTTACTTCAGTTACTTTAAAACCTTTCAGCCAACCATTTCTTTCAAACTCTTCAAGTTCCTGTTCACACTTTTTTATGTCATCTTTTGGTATAAAATCATCTGATAGAGCTTCTATTTTTATGTCGCGTTTATTTTCTATTGCTCTTCCAATGACGCCGATATTTTCTTTGTCTACTTCGAGTTTTCTGGTTACTGAGATTAAGTTTTCTTTCAAATTCGAATCTTCCGTCTTTTCAATATGAGACTTTAGCTCTTTTAACTGTTGATTAATAGCGTCAATGTCGGGTCCTATTGCCATTTCAATAACGTTTTTTTGTATGTTATAAAGGCTCAATTTATTCATTATTTGTTCAGAAAACACATCACTGCTTGAAGCTGTTTGCATCAAATGCAAACCGTTTTCTTTCTCACAAATCAATTTCCGAGCTGCTTTAAAGTCACTGATCGCCTTATTTATATAATAATGATTTTTTTGTATGTTATTTCCATACAGTTTTAAATAGGCCCAGGCCCGATTATAAAATGCGTTTTCTGCGAAATTTTCATCTAAACTAATAGCTTTTGTATATTCGGAAATAGCATTGTCGTATTCATCTTTTTCCAAGTAACTATTACCAAGTTCCACAAATAAATATGGATTTTTTATCAATGTTCCTTTTCTATCGTCTTCTAGGATAGATTGCTTGAACTCCTCAAACTTTTCTAATATTCCAGTATCAACTTTATCAAATTCATCTTCGTGCATTTTTATCCAAAAAGCAAATTGTTCTTCCACTGATTTAAGTTCAGATTCTTTAACAACCGAATTACGTCCTTGTATTTCATTTAGGCAATCACAGAATTGCCTGAAAATTTTGTCCTTAACTTTAATTCTCTTTACAGTGTTTGTTGCCATTCTAATTTGAGATTTTTCCTTTTCTGAACGAATCTTTTTTAAATCATCAATAGAGATAGAACCTTTGTCAGGAACAAGTAAGATTAATTGACTTGTGCCTCTGTTGCCGTTTCTTGATGTCCTGCCTATATTTTGTTCTTCTACTCTTGAATTTATCGGAAGAAATGTTAGACACACGTGTAAACCACCATTTTTTTCAATTGTTTTGTTCAATTTTATGTCAGTTCCTCTTCCAGCTATATTTGTAGTTATTATAACATCTCCTGGATTCATTGGTGTTTCAACCACGTGAAAGTTATCGTCCGTTGTATAAAGCTTTATTTTTGTTTTTTTGTAATTAAATTGCTCTGTAAACACTTTGGCGAGTTCTTCTGTTTCTTTTATATAATTCATAATAATTAAAACTGAACGACCCTCATTTAGCTTCTCAATACAATTTTGTGCAATTTTAAAAAGCCAAATTTCCCTGTCACGCACAATAATAGGTTTTAGTATTTTATGTTGTTTAAGCTTAAATGGAGGAATAATAACAGAGTCGACATCATATGTTTCGTGTAAGAATGCCCTAGTGTCTTTACGTCCTAGAGTACCAGTCAAACCGAAAATATTCGAATATCGAGAGAATAATGCGACATTCGATATGAAATTGGATGTAAAGTTCTCTGGTGCCACTTTAGCTCCATGTTTCATTTGCAAAAATTGATGTAAGCCGTCAGACCAAGTGGTGTTTTTTCTCAAAACTCCGGTGTTGTTTGTGTCGACTACAGTTATTTTGCCATTATAAAGAACATAATCTTCATCTTTAGCATAATTGAATATTGATTGTACAGCGCTATTAATCCAACTGCTCAGCTGTTTTTTAGTTACAATTTGTCGTAAGTGTTTTGGAATTTTAATTTCTGGGTAGCCTTCTTCCACCGTTTCTTGTTCAGTATCACGTATCAACTTTCGTATATGAGAATTAGTACATCTAATTATAAAATCTCGTTTGCTTTCTTCAATTGGAATATCTCTATATTTAACTTCTGGCTTAAGGTCCCCATTTTCTTCGAATGATTCATCCTCTTCTCTAAAATAAACGACTCCATTTTTTTCTATCAACGCACTAGCTACGGCTTTGACTTGAATATAAATTGCAGCTAATACAGTTTCCAAATGATCCATTGCTGGCATATCGCATGTTAACCTTAAAATCCAATTGTTACCATCAATGAGCATATTATCTACTTCGTCAACTATTGCAACGTCAAAATTGCGCTTTTTTCGTACATTCGTTTTTCTAAATTCGCCACTGAGGACGTCTCTTTGAAATGAATTATTAGTTCCGTAAATTACATCGCAGGTGTAGTCTGAATTGGGATCGATGTTGTTTGTAACGGATATATTACAGGTTTGAAAGAATTCGGCAAATTCTAAAGACTGTGGTATAGCTAGAACTGGCGAACTGGTATAAACGTCAACCGTATGCCCTTCTAAGACTTTGAATGCCGCTACCATTGCAATAATTAATGTTTTACCTTCACCAGTGTTGACTTGACACAACCTGCCTTTACCTACATTCGATTTAATAATGGCAATTACGACCAGTAGTTGGACATCTCTCAAGCTTAATCCTAAAGTAACATTGAGTAACCGTTTGAGGACAGCCAATTTTTCAGACTCACTCACATTAGCTGCTCTTGCTAAAGGAGACCATAGTTTTATTTGGCTTTTAGACCATGTATTGATAAGATCGCCGTTCGGAAAAAGGCAGGACCTATTTTTATATGCATCAGTAACTTCGGCAAGTAACTCGATTATATTTAAAGTAAGTCCAGGATTAGAATTTTCAATTTCTTCGATTGCTTGTTCAAGAGATTTTTCATAAGTGCCTGAGAAAGAACTTTTTACAACAGTTTTGTGCACTTTATGTTTACAGTTTTCAGAAGTGAAATTTAAAAATAAATCGTTGAATTCCGATTCATCTAAGTGTACCTGATATTCTTCAAGTATTTCTAATGCACTGATAAGTTCTAACATTTGTTTTGAATTATTGATCTTTGCGATAATTGTACTGACGGTATCTAAAATTATTTCTGCATTGGTGAAATGTAACATTAATTTAACCAATAATCTATTTAACGAATACAGTAAATTGCAACAATCTGCCGTCTTGTGTAACTTACAATTTACTTGAGGATCAAAACACCTACATTCTACAGATACTTCAATGGGTTTGCTGACTACTTGATTACCTTTATAAGACTTATAACACGAAAAAAACGTACCTATTATTTCTTTTACAATATGAAAAATAAGTTTCGATTTTAATGTTTCCAAGTCATCTTCGAAGTTTAAAGCGATTAAAAAGTCATCTCTATTTTTTTGTTTAAAACCACTATTCCTTAGCAATTCGACGAAAGATATCATTTGCTCAAAATTATTAGATGACATGTTACTCACGACACCCAGCATGGCTGGATATGGAAAAGTTAAAATATATTGTAAAATATCGAAGTAATTTTCCGATAAAAGATCCGCAATACTACAATGTTGTAGGAACGATAAGTACTTCATCTCATTTATTTTTTCTTGAAATAAAGTAGCATCTTGTCCTAGGATGTAAAATATTTCAGGTTGCAAACGTATTGCTAAAAACACTTCCAAAGTGAAATAAACATTTAACTTTGGGTGACAGATTAATTTTTCTAAGAAATCGTCTACATTCCAATAGAATCCATTTACTACAAAAAACTCATCAAGTTCCTCAATTGCCTTTGTCAGAACTTCAATCGTTTCTATATCAAAAGCATCATTTTTTTTAAACAAAGAAAATAATAATAATTTTCTACGCCAGTAATGTGGACTGAACTGTTCGAACAAAGAAAAAGTGATGTCACTTTCACACAAACATATTAGAAATGACTGCAATAATAGTAATTTCTCATTAAGCGACGAAGTCGAATTCATAAACTCATTCAATTTTGTTATACCAACATTTCCTATTGATTCTGAATTCGACAATTGTAAAGACGTAATAATGCTGTCATAGAAAATAAGAATATAATCGTTAGAAAACTTAAAAGAAATTGCTCTTAGACACTCAAATGCATATCGTTTCCTTTGTAAAAGTTCACCCAAGTGTCTTACATTTTCATCATCTAACGCTGTGATTTCTAAACAAGATACGATGTCGTCATTGACTACACTTATTTGACTGACCACCACTTGATCATGGATACCTTTTAACATATCCAAAGATAAAACTTCTGGTTTCTCCATATTGATAACTAAAAATTAAGTTTCTTAAACTAAATACAATACACATAAGTAAAAATTATATTAATCAAGTGGTAATTTAAAACTAAAATCAGATTCCTCACTTGAGTCTGCTAGAACCCTCGTAGCCCCTCTTTCCAGTAAAAAATTCGCTACATTATCATGCTTATTATTCATGGCCATAACCAACGGGCTCTCTTCCAGATCATCGTTGTGGTTAACATCTGCATGAAATTGATCTACTAAAATACGAACCAGATCGTAGTATCCGTTAGTCGCTGCGACTTCTAGTAGAGTGCGGTTATTATCACTTCTGTCTTCCGTATCCACATCTAACCCGTTCTCATTGATCAACCGCGTTACCTCTGCGATATCGTTGGCTTTGGCCGCTGCAAATAATTCTTCAACTTCTTCGGTATTTAAATACGGAGCCGCATATTCGGGATTACTTGATCCTTTTTGTATCAGAAATTTAACGATATCAATATTTCTATAATCTGTAGCTAATTCTAAAGGGATTTGTCCTCGTGAGTCAGTTACATTGACAGATGCATTGAAGTTGTCAACCAGAAGACGTACCAGTTCAATATCACCGTTGCAGGCAGCAATATGGAGTGCGGTTCGATCATAGAAATCTATATTTTTAATATCTACATTTATTAGACCTGATGATAGTAAACTTTCAACTTTACTTGTATTGCATTCGTCGATAGCATCAAAGTACTCTTTTGTTGTGTCCACCGGTAGGGAAGACATCACACCTGTAATAAAATAATCTTTAGCTGTAATTATTGACCAAATACTCGAATAACACGAAGGAATTGGTTCTTTTTGCATTGTCTGGTGGGTCAAGTATCAGTATCTTGGAGATAAATGACAACAATGATTATACTGAATATAAAATATGGAATAACAAGAGATATAATCTCTTGTTATACCATCATAGTAGTTCCTTACTCATTCGAATAAAACACTGAAATCTTTTACAGCACTTGTAAAGATAATTGCAATATTCTTATCTAAAGTTCTTCGTTCTTTAATATAGAAGTTACGTCAAAGATAATTTATTTATAACTCAGATAAGTAATCCCAGACTCTTGAACATAAGTTACACTTTGATCCTTGTGATTGACTCGCAACATTGTTGCTAGATACTACCGACCTAAAACGAATATTACTAGAGAGAGACCGTACTTCATAGGATATTTTCTATAGTAACTTCTTCACGAGACAAGTGAGCAACGAACATTGAGCAGTTCACGCGAAGAAGACGCGAGTTTTACGGATGAACGCCGCGTTATTGCAACGGTATTAATTTACTGAGTGTTCGTGCATTAAAACCCGAATAATGCATACCAATACTCGAAAGTGGTGCAAATTGAGATTGGGATCGGGTGGCTTTAATAAGTGACGCACTCTAAAATCCCAACATTAAAATAATAAACAAATAAAATTGTGGGAAATTTACCTCGTATTAGACCTGGCTATACTCGATCGTGCTCAGAACTCGGATTGTTCACGTCTCAAGACTAACAGCTATTGCTGAAATGTAAACATACTTCAGTTAATCTAAACATTGCAATATATTATTCCATATTTAGCACTCATACTGCGGCGTAGCATCTTCCTCATTGTTAGTTATTCAATTGATCGATTGCAGCAAATTATACCGGTAAAATTCACACATACACAAAGCCATCTTAAAAATAAAAACAGTTTAATTCCTATTAGCATAATTTTTGCACAATAATAAATAATATTATATCTTAAATAGAATAATAAATATAATAACATTATAAATATCATTACAGAAAATATTAGTCGATAGCCGAAGAACCGATACGAATATGTACAAATAAAGTTCCATAAATCTAAACTACATACCAAGGGTTCAAGGTCATATCACACAATACACGTGCATATACGAGACGCGTGGCGCAGAAATGACCAATGGCTGGTTGCTGGCCGCTGACAGGACCTGCGGGAGACGCGGGGCGAACGCGGCGGGCGCACGTCAGCGCTGGCGCAACTGCTTGTGTGATTCGTGGTGTGGTGTGCACTATTTTATTCCTGATGTCATGGTCCTGGCTTATCTCTATGCGGTCGTTTAGATGCTAAACAAACGAGCTTATAACAATAAGCACTTGTCTGATTTGCACTTGTCGAGCGTGCGTCACCCGTATCGTTTTCTAGGAACGATAATGTAGTTTTTGTACGAATACCAATCAAGTACTAGTATTATGCTATCACTAGTTATTACTAGGTACCTAGATAATATTCATGGAATATTTTAAATATTTTGATTTTAGTAATTTTTGGTACTAATATAAATTGAAACTAACAGTTACTGTAAAGCAACCGTTACTGTCAAAAATGCTACAGTTTAGTATATTACTGTCGAATGAGTGTTATCAAATAAAAATAAAAGTGAAGTATAGGTATATTCGTTACGTATTATTATCAAAATTATCAGTATTACAATCAAAAAGGACAAAATATACTATCGGACTGAGATAGCTTATATTATGACAGGCACAGACCATGCAAAGGCTACCATTCCTTTCACACTAGGCCAGCTCAGTAGGCTAGAAGCGCTCGAAATCAGCGCTGACATACAACTGACCTAATGTGGACACCCATGGAAGCCTATAAGCCAGTCTGACCGATAACTGGGATGGCGTTCTACTTTTCAGGCCAGTTCGGCCATTCCGCCGCAACTGAGTTTATGATCTGAGTTCACCTAGTAATTCCCTACTATTTACATTGATACGTCCCAAAACAATAGCAAATTAACCTATACTTATATGTTACATCAAGCGTGATATTTTTATGGATATTTGAAATTATGAAAGTGGCAACATTAAACTGTGTTGCTACCGCTCCCTCGTTGGTCAGACTATGACGCTGACAAAATGACATTGTTAGTTCACATACTTTTCGTCTGCCATAAGATCGTGGTGGAACTTCATCTATCAG
Organism: Papilio polyxenes; assembly: GCA_026167825.1. Lineage (NCBI taxonomy): Eukaryota > Metazoa > Arthropoda > Insecta > Lepidoptera > Papilionidae > Papilio > Papilio polyxenes. The sequence continues at coordinate 3,791,667 of JAOPJD010000014.1, read as the reverse complement.
GGTATCATTGAATCAGTGTTTCCAATGCTAAGGAAATTACCGTGTGCTACGGCTTTCAGGCCAATAAATTACAAATCTACGGCATTTCGAAATTCTGCAATAATTTTTTTTTTTTTTTTAAATTAAGTCTTAAAGTATTAGGACGGTGAATACTATATGATGATGATGTAATCCCGGCCGATATCGGCCACGGCGACTGTCTTTAACGTTTTTGACCGTTTTTGACGTTGATGTGCTCGCAAGTGGCTTATGTAACCAATTTTGTTTGTAAAAAACCTCATACATTGCGGACTTGAGAGCACACCGTTCACGTAATAATAGCTCATAGCCGCAGGTGGTCGGGCTTTCAGCTCGTCGCGTCTGGCATCTAACTCAAGGAACCGCCGGGTTTCGAAGGCTTTGACGCTATATTTAACTAGCGCTCTCCGCTCCGGCCGTCTGGCAGCCTGTTACTCCCACAGCGAAGGATTGATGTCGCACTGCTTCATGTGTCGCTTCAGCACGTCTTTGTACCTGAGGAGTTGTCCTCCATGCTTCCGCTTGCCTTCCACAAGTAGGCAATAGTTATAAATAGTTATTAATTAACAATGATTTGTACCGGGAATAATGAAATATTTCTAAAATATTATGGCCCAAAAAGTTGTGATTTTTTAATATCATTGGTAACACTGGTTTGGCTTTAAAGTTTTCAAGGCTAAAGGACACCGATATCCAATGCCTTAATAAATTAAAAAAAAATAAAGTTGTCATTTGGACAGTTTGACATTGACACTTCTTTTCTTATTTGAATTGGATTGTGCGTTAAGTACAAATAAATCTTTTTAATACTTTACAGAGTAAATAAATAACCTTTAAGCTGACTATCAAACGACTTACAAAAACTAATATACTTTGAAAAATTTGTAAGTCATGAATTACTTTATGTAAATACCAATTTCCAGCTCTAAACATGGATAGTAGAACATTTAGAAGTGTAACAAATGGATACACAAATCAAAATATTGATTGTATTGACGACTTATGCTATGATTTATACGTATCATCAAACACAGAGGAGAATCGTAACGATTGTCTGGAGGATTTGCCTCCGGTGGATTTGAACCTGTCATATTCAGGTATGGTATCCTTAATTTGGCACGTCCAAAACAAGCACAATCTTCTAATGAATAAACGAATAAAGAAGGTCTCCTAAATACTTTGGGTACAATGTCGCATACATTACTATTTTATTCAAGGCCATTGTTTTTTGGTCATACGGGTTCAAATTCAAACAGTGGGTCCCAACAATCATCGACTAGGAAAAATAGAAGGAAGAATAATGGTAAAATTAAAGATTTAATTATTAATATAATGAAAAACTTGCAGTTGCCTGTGACTTTGCCGTGCAGAATTAAAAAAGCTTGTAATAAATATAGCCTATGTCACCTGAGGATATTGAAGCTTCCCAA
>JAOPJD010000014.1:1906523-1917418 GCA_026167825.1 Papilio polyxenes | reverse complement strand
GAATCGGTCAAGCCGTTTCGGAGGAGTACGGTGACGAAAACTGTGACACGAGAATTTTATATATTAGATGTAAATATAATTATTAATATAAAGCAAAAAATTCTTTACATAATCCATATTCCAGCAAGATTTTACCTACCAATGGACATCAGACAATGATGTTGCTTTCTTCTCAAAATAAACACAATCTTAATTTTATATAACCTGTCACTCTCTTTGCTAATTTACTTACCCTACACAACCTAACCTACATACCTAGAGATAGAATAATGATTCCAAATGTGGTCCCTGTAGATCATTGGATCCCCGAAAGACCTCGCGTGGATATACGATGTTGGATAATAAGTTGACGAGTTGAAGAAGAAATATAGTAGCAGTTCATCGGAATCTTACTAATATTATATGTATGGATGGATGGATGTTAGTTTGAATGTATCTCCACAACGGCTAAACGGATCTAGATGAAATTTGGCACAGATGTAGAACATAGTCTGGAAGAACACATAGGCTACTTATTATGTTTTTTTTTATTCCGCGCGGACGGAGTCGCGGGCGACAACTAGTCAAATATATTTTGAAAGGGTCCTACGAGAAAAAAGATCCGGGATTCCTTTAGTCATTTAGGTAATCAATCTTTTGTCATATATCAAGAAACAACCCTACCAGTAAGTGGCCTGAACCTTATCTAATACTGTCATACCTAATACAAATCGAGTTTTAATAAAGAAAATATTGGTTTCTCTTTGGTTGAACTTCATAATGGCAACGAGAATTCTAAGTTTCCAATAAAACTGTAACGTGTTTGCCTATTAACTTGAACAAGCCGTAAAACAATACAAATGGAAACGCCTTCGTCTATCGGATAACAATATTAGGCTTGGTATTACTCACTTGTTTCTTAGTCACAGGCCAATTATGTAACAAGTTTTAACTGCGAATTAAATTAAATGAAAACAGTCTTTTTGAAATTTCTTAAAGATTCTGATCATGCTACTTTTCCTCTGTATCCAGGTCGCTGTTTTCAAATACTACGGAAAAAAGCTGATCGATTTCTATGTTCTGTTATATAGCCAGGGCTTGTTGCTTATTTTTTTCTAGCCACACTACAAACATATATCCATATGTACCTAAACAATAAAATCTAGTACAATAGTAACAACAATAGTCAGTCTAGATAAATTCGTCGACCTTTTTTTAACTGTCCCAAAAAAAATTACGACTTATATAAAAAGCATTGTTTATATACGTACAATGCATTGTTTGTTAATACAGTTTACAATAAGCTCTAGTGTTTTAAATTTAATAAAAGTCCGACCTTATCTTTACCGTCTTTAATATTCAGTTCGCATTCTTGAGAAGTGAGCGCGCCATCCCAGCACTACGGAATTTAGATTAAAATTCCTAAAGCTATCAGGATTTTTTTTATTTAATTTCAATTATAGGATTTTAGTACAATTAAATTTCTGTGGATTTATATGAAATTTTAACTGGCAGTTTATTTTTTTAATGACTCCCAAGTAGGGTTAGCGACAGGTAGGCGGGCGTTTATAAAACCGTGTGCCGGTTCCTGTGCCGACCCCACGTGAGTGGAAAAATTCTAGGAAAATTATGAGTTTTTTTAAATTAATATATTATTGGCTACATATCTATGTAATGTCAAGTATAAAAAAGATATATTGCCTTTGTTTAAATATTCTGCAAACTTGTTCTAATCTTGCCATATGTAGGAGAAAAAAAATTGTAGAATTTTTCGACGCTTTCCTTGCATGTCCTAGGTTTATTATAATAATACCCTCTATTTTTAATATTAAACATAGATATACTACATCTAGATTGAGTGTTTCATACAAGTTTGATATTTACATGTAAGATTTTCGAAACAAAAATTTAACAAAAATCGAGAAAATGAAGTGTATAAAATTAAAAGTAAAAGATACTAATGTATATGTTTATTATAGTTATTTATGTTAATTATTTTTCTTTTATGATTATATTTATCTAAAACAAATTAAAACTACAAACATTAAAAAAAACACTGAATATTGTGTTTATGGTTTAAAAATTATTAATTAACTAGATGTCGCCCGTGACTCCGTCCGCGCGCAATTAAAAACAACTTAATAGGGGTATGAAAAATAGATGTTGGCCGATTCTCAGACCTACTCAATATGCTCACAAAATTTCATGAGAATCGGTCAAGCCGTTTCAGAGGAGTACGGGAACCAACATTTTGACATGAGAATTTTATATATAAGATATTTTAAAAATGTCACAACTAGTAAAAAGTTTAAATGCATGGATGGATCTTTGTTTCAAGGTATCTCCAAAATGGTTGAACAGATCTTGATGAAATTTAGCATAGATGCTGAGCATATTCTGGAAGAAGACATAGCCTACTTATTGAGTTTTTTTAAATTCTGCATGGATGGAGTCTCGGACGAAAGCTAGTGTTAAATATAACAAAGCACTTACTTTAACTTCTCCTTTTTCTGTCACAGTAACTTGGTAGCATGGTAAAGAATCAAAACCGGGGAAGTCTTCTATATCACCAGTTTTCAAATTAAAGCATGCCCCGTGCCAGGGACACCTCACTCTACCATCTCCTAGAGCTCCAGTCACAAGTGGGGCTCCATAATGTGTACACTTAGTGCCCACTGCACTAAATTCTCCTTTCTGTTTAACCAGCAAAACTTTGCCCTCCTCTCCTATATCAAATACTTTCATCTCATTTTCCTTGAGATCATTTTCTTTGCAAACTACAGATTCCACATAATGGTTGGTTGAATCAGTTCGTGATATTGTCCCACCTATTGATAAAATAAAACTCTTTTATGATTTAAAGAAATAAGCCTTCTTTATAATTAATTTTAATATTAAAACGAATAATTTTTATAAAGAAAAGAACTTATACTTTTTGCATAAGTTGCAAAAATCGAACCCTTAATATTAGTTAGTTTACAGGCAAAAAAGCTTGTAACAATAAATGTCGTAAGAATTACTCTTAAAAAATTTAATAAGATTAGGATTGATTTTAATTTTATAATAATGTGACGGTTATATTTATTCTGCTATATTTGTAGAACAAACTTGTACTTTTTATTATTTACTTACGATTTTCATTTTCATTTTTACTTGTTCCACATTTAGGAGAAAATGATCTTGATGATGAAGTTCCCATAATTTTGTTTTTATTAGAATGCTCTGTAATAAATATAACACACTTACAACACAAGCCACGACCACGGCACAACTAATTAGTAAATTAACAATTTGCCTAACTGATTACTGTGTAAAAGATAATTGGAATCTAAACTGTAAGTGTAGTAGAAAGGAATTACCTTGAAGAAAATAATTCGCGACCTTATTCAAGTTAAAGCGGCGGCGGAATACAAACATTTTTCTCTGTTCCGCACAGAATAAATATAACTCGTTTTTTAAAGAATTTTGTTTTTCATGGGTGCGGAAAAAATCTTTTAGGTTGATTCGTTCTTAAAATATTTATCTTTTTCTTATGTAATAAGAATAATTTGATAACGATAAGCTATTTCAATCACTGTAAAATATAATGAAAGTAGTCATAATCCGATAAATTAAAGAAAAAAATATTTTTATGTTTCAAAGTACTATTAGTTTACATATGGTATGGTAATTTAGAAAGGGAAAGTGATCGTGTAAGTAAACATAATCCTATTCAATTAAGCAAAAAATTATTTTTGTAACAAAGTGTTATAAGTTGAAGAATGGTAATTTGTAAAGGGACCATATTTCTAAATATAACCAAGATTTTCTCGAAGCTTATTTATAAAATAGAAGTAAACACAAAAAAAAATTAACATCGATTGTTAAGCAGAAATTGAAAGTAAAAGTAAGTAAATTAAAATAAGAACTTATAAAAATAAAATTTTCGCTGTTCTCTACAATTATTTTGAGTGGTTCATATAGTCTTTGGCTTGAAAATGAAGTTTATCAATTTTACATCATGCAACCCCATTGATTGAACACTTTTCTGATTATGGTGGATGACAGACGTGGCTCGGTCGGTTAAATATATTATGATTTTTATGTCTAAGTGAAATTATATTTAAAAATGTCGGATGTTATTGTGCCGAAAGGTCAACCAGCTCCTGGAGATCCTGAAAAAAAGGGCTGGCTGTTTAAATGGACTAATTACCTTAAGGGATATCAACGAAGATGGTTCGTGTTGTCAAATGGACTATTATCGTACTACAGGTAAATTTTAAACAATTAGTAAATTTTTGTAGTATCTTTACTTTGATAATGATGTCATTAATTAGATTCTTAAATGTAGAAGTATCATATAGGAGTATTATACTGTATTTGTTTTCAACTGTGACGTACATTGTGTTTTTCCTATTTTTAGCTAAAACTTGGGATTCTATCAAAAGCTTTTTCTATTTTTCTATTTGTAGAATGTTAGCTGGCGTTAATAAGTGTACGTCTTTCTCGCAAGATGTATTGATATTAGAATAGTGTCCAGTCTCAGTATACACAACAAAACCTATATATGTAATAAAAAAGCTATTAGACTGCCAAATAAATTTTACACATATTAATTTATAAGTACAAGACATTTACTAAGCATTAATATATTATTTACTGTTCTTGTTAGAAAAATACAATGTTATGCAACATTTTTTTTACAGTTTAGTGGACATAGTATATGCATATCATATGTTTTTTTAACTAAATTTTGCAGTTGAGTTAAAGTGCTCTAATAGGAAATATCCTGAGTATGATATGATGATGATGATGGAAGCTGTGACTTGTTAAATGATGATGAACATTGTATAAACAATGTATAAATATTGAATTATTTAATAGTGCATTTACTGAAAAATGTTCTGTTCCAATAAAATTATGGCATGATTTTAAAAAGTAATTTGTGTGACATATTGCTATACAAAATCTTATTGGATTAAGATTTTCAGAAACATACAAATTTTAAAGCTTACCTAGTTTTTCTTAGAATGTTATGTCACTTAGTTTGGTGTGCATCTCAACTAATGAAACTACTACCATATTATTTTTCTTTACAGAAATCAAGCAGAAATGGCTCACACCTGCCGTGGTACAATATCACTACTCGGTGCTTTGATCCACACAGCTGATTCGTGTACATTTGTAATCAGTAATGGTGGCACACAGACATTCCATATTCGGGCCCATGATGAAGTGGAGAGGCAGAGCTGGGTCACCGCTCTGGAGCTAGCCAAGGCAAAAGCTATGTTAGTATTGGTTTGATTGATTTGGTATTGGGCAGTACTGGTTGAGGGATAATATAAAATATTGTAATAAGATGTCACCCAATAGGGGACTGGGTTTTAAATTTCTACTTTATTCTCCATATCTGCTATATCTAATTAAAAATCATCATCATCAGCTCACTATGCATCCCCACTGATGGGCTCGGAGCCTACCCTAATTTAGGGATGACTAGGCCATAGTCAACCACACTGGCCAAGTGCGGGTTGGTTGACATCACACATATCTTTGAATCACTTCTCAGATATGGGTAGGTTGCATCACAATCTTTTCCTTCACCATAAGAACATCGGATAAATGTACATATGTAAATCGAAAATCGACAAACAAATTGGTACATGGCTGGATTCAAACCCAGGAACCGCAGATTGCAAGTCAAGTGCTTCACCCCAGAGCCACCGACATTCTACTTAAAATATACATATAATTGTTTGGTATGCTACATAGTTTTTGTTTTTTTTATAGCCGAGCACAAGAATCAGATGATGATGATGATCAAATGTCAGATGGGCAAGTAGCAGTTGGTGGTGGGGAAGGAGGTGAATCTGAGGATGCTGGTGGCATAGCTAGAGAACTGGCTGCCCGATTCCATGATCTGAGAACATGTTCTGAACTCGTAGCGAGGCATGGCACAGCCCTACAAAGGTCCTTAGTCGATCTGGAAGTTCCGCCCTCTGACACAACTAAGCAAGTCTCAGAGAGAGCAACATTATTTAGAATATCTTGCAATGCTATGATGAATGTAAGTAGATAAGTATCTTATGTAATTTACTTTATGGTATTTTTCACACCATATATTACAAGACTAGACTTAGGTTAGCTTGAAATTTCACCCAATTTGTCCTCTATTATAAAGAATCCTTGCCAGAGCAGTTCCTAGTGTCACTTAATAATAATTTGTGACACAGGTCAACAGGTCGTCAGTACCCTAACAAGCTACTAAAACGTCATTAGAAGCAGAGATTTTGTGTTGTCACAACTAATTCTATGTACAACATATAAAAACTGTAAACTGACTAACATGCAATCATAAAATAAATAAGGTGTATCCTTCTATACATTGTATTATTTCAACTGATCAAACAATATATATCAAGGCATGTTCCGAGTTCATGAGTGCAGCGGCCGCGTCGAGCGCGCGAATGAGTCGCGCACTGCAACACGAAAGAGAACAGAAGATGCGTCTGCAAGAGATTGTAGAACAATTGGCGAGGCAGCATGACAACCTCGAGAAGACTGTCACAGCAAGGAGCACTCCTCACACAGGTTAGTACACTGCAGGTTGTGTATAATTAGAAATACTGTATTCATTCATCACATTAGGCTACAGCAGGTCACAAAATTGTAAAATAGTAGAACATCTTTTTATTGTAATTCAATTCATTTTTTTATGGCTCGCCCTTAGCATATTGGGCTCCTCTCAGTGATTTACATTGTTACCATCATCATCTGAGGTGCCACAGCTGCGGGTGGGTCTGGTCCTGGTCAAGTAAATTTCTCCACACTGGTCTATTTTGGGCTTTTTGGGGTCAGCTCTTTACGCCGATATTTTTTAAATCGCGCTCGGTATCATCTAACCATTTTAACTTTGGACTACCATGTGCTCTACATCCATCCGGTTTACTTACCAACAGGCATTTAGGAACTCTGCAATCATCTATGCGTGCGATGTGTTTCGCCTAATGAAGTCGTCCAATTTTGATGGTCTTGACGATTTTTAACTCTAAACAATTGGTACAGCTCTTAGTTGTGTCATATCCGCCATTGATTATTAATGAAAACAGCACCATAAATACGACGCAGTATCTTTCGCTCAAACAGTAGTAAGCGCTCTCCATCTTTCTTACTCAAAACCCAGCATTCTACATTGTATCTTTGTTTATTGTAAAATAGCTTTTACCCGCGACTCCATCCGCGCGGAATAAAAAATTGAAAACGGGGTAAAAATGATCCTATGTCCGTTTCCTGGTTCTAAGCTACCTGCCCACCAATTTTCAGTCAAATCGATTCAGCCGTTCTTGAGTTTTAAATAGTGTAACTAACACGACTTTCTTTTATATATATAGATATAAAATGTATGTGTTGTGTTGTTGAATGACTATGCATATAATTCATAACATTAAGATATTTGGGTTAAAAATGAGTCATCAACTAAATGTTATCTTATCATTTCTTGGGACAAAGTTGTTAAGTCCGTCTCTATTTGTTATTATTTTTTTTTTTATCCTATATTTGGTATTCGGGAATAAAACATATTAGGTAGTTCAGTAAATTAAGTGTTTAAAATGCAAATTATAATGCAAGAAAAGGAAATTCTTTCGAATTTGTACTCTAATCATCACTTGTATTAGGAAACACAGACTACAATGAAAGTCTTTTATAGCTTTAAACAGATAACAAAATTAATATCACATTACATGAATGATGTAATTGGGGTTCTCTATGTTTGTGTAGATAATCTAGTTTTAGTGCTCTTATCTATACTAATCCTTTCGGTCGTACCATGAAGTATTGTCTGGGTAAATACTCATGGATTCTACATATTCCAAAGAAATTATGGAATATGTAGAACCTAAGTATGGAGATCGATTTATTTAGGCCATCTCTTTCACTCCGCTTTTGAGATTGCTCCAAAGTGCCTACCCCGCCTATTAATAGACGCGTTCTTCTTACTTTTACTATCAACCCTGTTTAAATAAAACATGAGCTTGTAGAAGATTATTTCATTAAGTTAATATCTTTAAACGATCCTCAGAAAAGAAAGAGACGCGGTATAAATTTGTTTAAGGGTCATATATATATTGACTGCTGGTCAAATAGGTCAATAGATGTCACTGCCATCAAGCACACGAAATTGGAAGTGAACGAATCAATTAGTCAGATTTCAATTGATCATTGCCGTGATTGCCCTCGACCTGCTATTTAGTCTCAATTAAGTTTCCATGCTTTAAAAGTGTTTGGCAGAATGACCACGGCACTGGAGAAAATTAAAAATGAACATGCAATACATTATAAGGGAAAATCCTTGGGTCTTTTATAAATTCTTAGATTACGAAGGTGGTTGCTAAATAACACGGTGAGTTATGACTGACTATAAATATGAATATATTGCATATTTAACGCAAGCAAATAGGTTAAATTTATTAAGTCACTACCAAATATAGATTTCAGTTAAAATCCCGGAAGTAGTGTGCTCGATTACTTTACGGAAGTTATAAATGATACGGTATCTTGACGGTTATTAGTGGACACGATGTTTTAATTTTTTATGTAAACTAAATTCCTGTGAAAAATAACTAAGCCTCGGCTAGTTTTAAGAAAGAAAATCTTATAAAAAAGAACACAAGAAAAAAGTCCTTAAAATAAAATTGTAAAATTGTATTTGATATATGGCAACATTCAAAGTGGTTGTCTCGTGTAACTTCGTGTAACGGAACGCAATTGCAAACGAAGTGGTATGATGGTGACATGGTGACGGAAATCAAATCAGTCATATTAGCTGGACGATTTGCGAACAAGTCCTTGTTTTGTTATCGACAAGATAAATTAAAATCTAAGAGTGCTTAAAAATACATACAAAAATGTGTCAAAAGCTTAAAGTCTAATTGACGTTAAAAGGTACGACTAAACTTACATGACGACTATAATTTCAAATTATTTTTACATCAAGGTTGCTTTACCATTCCAAACTGTTGCAATAATTGATGTATCATCTTTGTTACGCGTATTCGTTTATTTAATTATCGTGTGTTAGGTACGAAGTTTCGGCTATTACATGAAATGGTATGTTGTATTGTGTATTTATGTTGTGCGCGTCTGAAGTGATCTTGGCCTTGTGTTCAACCTTACGCAGAAAAACTTATTAGAAATGATATAATTATAACTGCATTTGGATAAACATGAACAGTAAGTCATGAATAAAACATAGATCATAAAAAAAGTATAACATCTATGTCAGGGCTTTATTCTTTTGATTTATTATACTCGTTTTCCTCTTTTATAACCTGTTGTTGAAATTGTACATTTAGTATTATTATATTTCATTTTATTATCGTTTACCAATTTTTTTAAATGATTTATGAACCTAACATCTTTTAAAAATATTTAAATATATTTGAGAGTTATTTAAACTGTATAATTTTACTGGTCATAATCATAACACATTAAGTGCCAGTGACTTGTCAAGCTCTTTTGTAGTGGCAAGGAATGAGTTAAAAGAGTAAGTACAGTATACAATGTATACTAGTACTTAAAAAAGACTATTTGTTTCTTGTTTGTGATTTTTTAATGATTTTGTTGGCTTATCCAATGCAAAGTTAGAAACTTTTCTATCTACTAATCTTTCTTTAGAAATTGTTATTTACATTTAAGTATATTCTAGTTTATTATTTTCAGATCCAATAATTCAAGATATGAGTTATTATTACAACCAATTAATTAATTACATTTACAATATATTTTACACATCAAGAAATAACCAAAGTGATGTACATTTTATTCTTTGTTGTTTGTGTAGAATATTGTAAACAACAGTCATTAGAATCTTATTACTGAATAGATAAGACAATCTTAATAGACATTTGATTGGAAAGTACAATGTAATCATTAATATAAAATTATTATTAGTTTGTTTATTGGATTTATCTCATAAGGGACACAGCCATAAAATAAATGCCTGTGTTGAGATTTTGTCTTTTATATCTTTTAGTCTTTGATCTTTTTTAAAAGTAAATAATACAATTTAAAATATAATATTTAAATTAATTACTCAGTACTATATTGTAATGTTAATTAGATTAAAGTATTTACCTAATATTATAGAAAAATCAACTCTTTTAACCTAAGAAGAAAGTAATTTAGATTTTAATGAAATAGACAATATCACATTTCATTAAAGGGTCTATTTCACTGTGACCTGCTGCAGACTAAATGGATGATCCAATTTTAACACTTGCCATATGGAAAAAATATTTTTACGTTGTCAATAGAGCACGAATCACGTAAAATAACGTATTTAGTAGATTTGTTGTGGATACACGCTAACCACCACAAATCTAGGAAATATATACCATTAGGTGTATCTGTGAAATTATGTACATGTTGTTTACTCAGTCTTTGCCAATTTGAACGCTGCACGCATAATTCAGCGGCGAAGTATGCATGTATGCCAAGTGTTAACAACTGAAGTCCCCTGAGTGTCATACTCAGGCTAATTGATTTTTAAATGGACAAGTTTTAGTTTAATTTTTCAATGTTGTTAATTTCTTTATAATGTAGCACTGAGGACTTGGTGCCGCCAGTGCTCAAAGATATCCACAATAAATCAGAACCAAGACAATCTAGTAAACTAAGTATTAAAATTATTAACTTTGGCCCACAAATTGGACTTTAAAAAAAACTTGTTAGCTTATGTGTGCTTTTAGACTATGTTCTACATATGTGCCAAATGTCATCGAAATCCATTAAGCCATTTTGGATGATATGTGGTAATAAACATCCATCCATTTAAACTTTAGCATTTATAAAATTAATATTATTATCAACAGGTGGCAACGGTTCAGGACAGGGTAACGAAACTGAAGATGAGGATCATGAATTCTTTGATGCAGTGG
>JAOPJD010000014.1:917753-928068 GCA_026167825.1 Papilio polyxenes | reverse complement strand
ATAGTGGTGGGTGGAGGGTCTTCAGGTTCAGTGGTAGCAGCCAGGCTGTCCGAGGTACCACACTGGAGAGTATTGCTCTTGGAAGCTGGTAAGTACTACAGTAATGGCAGCAACTATTGCAAAATTAGACAAGTAATAATACCAGTTTACAGCTGTGATATTGTGAAACCTTTATCATATCCACAGATTCATATTACTGCACTCAAACAGAAATATGGGTATGATTTTTTTTAATCTTCTTAAATAACATTATATTGTTAAGGTTTCGACGAGCCAACTGGCAGTCAGGTGCCATCGATGTTCCTGAATTTTATCGGGTCCAGCATCGACTGGGGGTACCGCACGGAGCCCGAGCCCGCCGCCTGCCTCGGTGAGGACGAGCGACGATGCTATTGGCCCAGAGGAAAGGTATGTAGTAAAAACAAAAGACGTATAATATGTTAATGAAACATGTTTTCGACCTGTTTTCATTGTGAGAAACTGAAAAGTCAGGCTTTTATTAATGTTTTTTTTATATTCTATAATCATCTGTGTGCAGGTGCTAGGTGGTACGTCAGCTATGAACGGCATGATGTACATCCGCGGTTCACGCAAGGACTACGACGCGTGGGCTGCTGCCGGCATCGATGGTTGGTCGTACGATGACGTATTGCCCTACTTCATCAAGTCTGAGGATAACAAACAGGCTGGAGATATGGACGCCGGCTACCACGGCACTGGCGGGCCGCTCACTGTGTCGCAGTTTCCGTACCATCCGCCGCTGAGTTATAGTATCGTGAAGGCTGGTGAAGAATTAGGTAAAACGACTACCTAACCTCACTTTCGTAACAAAAAAAAATATTGTCTGCTATAATCAATGATTCGAACCCAGCACCTGCAGATTGCAAGTCAAGCGCTTAACCCCTGAGCCACCGACGCTCTTGCCACCTATTATTAGATATACTTACATGTTTCATATCTATTTAATTCCACTTCCAAAACTCGAAACATCAGGAAATATTCGTTTCCGTCTCAACCAAAATTGATGGGAACAGACCTTGCATAAACTTCATAACGTTCCTATCCCTTCCAGGGTACAAATCCCGGGACTTGAATGGCGAGCAGCACACAGGATTCGCGATCGCTCAGACCACAAACAGGAACGGGTCCCGACTGAGTGTGGCGCGCGCCTTCCTCCGCCCGGCGCTCAAACGTCCCAACCTGCACGTGATGCTCAATGCCACCGTTACCAAAGTTCTCATCAACCAGAAAACACGACAGGCGTACGCTGTTGAAGTTAGAAATAGTTACGGTTCTATGGAGACTATATTCGCTAACAATGAAATTATTTTGAGGTAAGAAATCATTGATAAATTGTTACAAAACTTGATGGCTGATACATGGAAGAGTGTGTACTGTATAAGGTCAATTTCTTCCAGAGGTACAGTTTGTACCCATTTGTGTCGAAACAACAATAATGTCCACCGGTGGACCGGTAAAATATCACGAAAGACATTTGTGAAGTGGCATAAATTTCGTGTTTCGTCTGATGTTTGTGGTGCCGAAGGCTTAATTTTAGTCCATGTTCCATTCCCACTCATTTTTTTATAAGGAGATGATGAACGTGATATGAATGATAGAGTGAACTGTTCACCAGTGCGGGAGCAGTAGCATCACCGCAGTTGCTCCAGCTGAGCGGTGTCGGTGAGCCGCGTGTGTTGTCGCGAGCTGGTGTGCCAGTGGTACACTCACTGCCCGCTGTCGGCCGCAATCTACACAATCATGTCACACACTTCCTCACCTTCACTCTCAAAGACAACAACACTGCGCCACTCAACTGGGCGACCGCTATGGAATATCTGCTGTTCAGAGATGGACTTATGTCTGGCACTGGTAGGTTATCTTTCTTATCTTTATTCTTCACTTGTCTCTCACTCGTACTCACACAAGGAGAGAGAAGAACGAAGAGAAAAGGAATAAGAGCATATTTTCATCTCTTTCACTATTCTAAATTTGAATTCTTTGAATAAAACAAACGTATTTAGACTATTCACCTTATTACCAACTAGCTTTTGCCCGCGACTCCGTTCCCGCGGAATTTAAAAAAAAAGGAATCGGGATAAAAAGTATCCTATGTCCGTATCCTAGTTCTCAACTACATACCCATGAATTTTCAGCCAAATCGGGTCAGCCGTTCTTGAGTTATAAATAGTGTAACTAACACGACTTTCTTTTATATATATAGATTTGTACATTCTTTGAGAGTTACTTTCTTCATCTAGGTATATCAGAAGTTACGGCATTCATAAACACAAAGTACGCGGACCCGGCTGGTGACAATCCTGATATCCAGCTATTCTTCGGCGGATTCCTCGCGGACTGTGCTAAGACCGGCATGGTCGGTGAGAGCCTCGGCAACGGCTCCCGCACCATACAGATCTTCCCCGCAGTACTCCATCCCAAGAGTAGGGGACATCTAGAGATAGCTAGCAATGATCCCTTCGCCCATCCGAAGATTTATGCAAAGTGAGTTGATTATGATTGAAAATATATTTGCCAGAAATCATTGCAGGTTTTTGAAAATATAGTCCTTAGTGCAGCACACACAGTACCTTTACTAATTTTGAAAATTTGAAGATGTTAAGTTTTGAATTTCAAATTAAACGTTTAAATTCTTATTTATTTCCAGCTACTTAACCCATCCTGATGACGTGAAAACATTAATCGAAGGTATAAAGTTCGCAATCAAGCTATCAGAGACGAAGGCCTTGAAAAAATACGGCTTAAAACTGAACAAGACTCCGGTTGAAGGCTGTGAAAAGTTCAAGTTCGGTTGTGACGCGTACTGGGAATGTGCAGTGAGGATGCAGACTGGTCCTGAGAACCATCAGGCGGGATCCTGTAGGATGGGGCCCAGGGGAGACCCTAATGCGGTTGTTGATCATCTACTGCAGGTATGATGCGTTATGAAACGTTAGCTACAAAAAAACTAGCAGCACTGGAAAATTTTAAAAATATAGTAACGTCAAAATGTACAGTGACAGTGTAACATACCTTAAATCTTACTAGACTGAATTTAGACTGACATTTATGATACAAAACTAAAAAGTAATCTATTTTTTTTAGACTGTTAAATCCTAGAATGGAATTTTTTCACTTTTTTTGCGAATGGACTGTAAAATCCTCTCTGCCAAATACATCATTTTTACCAATGATTTGAAAAAATACAAAATTTAAAGTTTTCTCTGTAGGTGCAAGGTATCGACCGTCTGCGTGTGTCAGACGCCAGCGTGCTGCCAGCAGTGCCATCGGGCAACACTAACGCCGCTTGTGTGATGGTCGGCGAGCGCGCAGCTGACTTCATCAAGGAACGATGGCTCTCGCAAGTACGTTGATGTTATTTAGCAATAAAATACCTGTCTAAAAATATATATAGTAAAGCAATCTGTTTTTCCCGCTGTGTACGAGAAAATTTTAATTTAGGCTTTCCAAATTCAAAATTCTTTTTTTCGGACAATTGACAATTTACCTCGAGACAGGAAAAAAATGAAGGAGTACAAAAAAAAACATCAGTATTTATATTTTATTGTATGTATTTTAGATGGCTGTAATATCGATTGAACCTTGCAAAAACACAGCCGGCTGACAGTCAGACTATATACTTATTTGCCTTTTTTAAATGTGAGTTAAAAGAAACTCGCACGTAGATAGCGCACTGTTTGAAGAACACGGTTTTGTCATGGTCTTGAATTTTCTACATGCATGTTATTAAAGTATTAAGTATTTTAGTGGGATAAAATAAAATTTGGTACTGGATTATAGCAAGTAACCGATATCAAAATTAATAAAGTTGTTGTCATAATATCCAACTTGACTTAGGATGAAATACATATTGGTATAAAAACTAGCTGCAAACTAAGTAACTTTGAATCGGGTTTTTATCCTTTCAGAACACCTATACTAAATAATAGAGCTGATTATTTTGTTTTTAAAATCAACCATAAACAACAGTTTCGTTGACATTGACAGGCATACCCCACCGGCGCAGGCGATGTGTCAAACGTGTTGACAGCTAGCGAGACTAGGCACGCCGCGCGGCCTTGGGCGCCCTGGCAATGACACCGTGCTAACGCGTAGAATTAATAATTATTATTTTATTTAGGTAATGTGTAGCTTGTAAATATTTTTAGATAAACAAAAGCTATTTAATTTCATCATCAACCTGCCCTTATCCCTATGGAGGGTTGGCACAGTATGTACTACTCCTCCAAACATCTCTATCAGCCGTCATATCTGAATTTACCCTCTTCTTACGCATATCCTCTTTCACACAAATCATCAATACTTTCTTTAGTATTTATCTACCTTTGTAGCCATTCACATTCAATCTCATTACTTCCAAACAAATGCTATTTAATTTAATTTGTAATAAAACGAACTTAATTTCAAACTCGCCCTTGAAACCCTTTATACATTTCGAAATGTTAATTTTTTTACACAGGTTTAATTTTTTATGTTATCATTGGGAAAAATATTTTATAATTTGTTAAGTTAAATTAATATCTAAGTGTACGTATAATTTATTTCATTATTTTTACATTCAAAATACATAGTTGTTATCAAATAAGATTTTTAGGTTAGATTTTGTAAGATAGAAGTAAAATATACTCGAAAAAATATCTACATTATTTATTATAAACAAAACAATTTCATGTATGTATGTTTTTTTTAATTTCTATTATGTGATGAAATACAAAAGCAATAGTTATATTTATTTACTTTTTATTTCTATTGTTTTATTATCGCTGCAAATTATTTATAATAGGATTTATAAATAAATTATGGAAACAAATAAAAAAAATATTTAATTCTATAAAATAAAACCATAAAACGATCTAAAAGCCCTCTTTATTGAACAAATGTTTTCTAGTAACATTAAATTTTCACATGACACCTTACATCATTACAATAATCTTAACACCATAATGGGATTTTTAATGTTAAATTTTATTTGAATTTACACCCAGTTTCTGAAAGACTTGTTTATCTATACTTTGATGGGAAGAAAAACTGAAAGCTCTAAGTAGGTGGCGTTGGCGCCAAGAGTGGGCTGTCATCTGTCAAAATATTTATTAAAAAAATGTATTCCTTTGGTCTTAAATTTATTAAAAAATACTTGTGTTTTTAGTGAAATTTGACGAAAGTTCCTATGTCTACAGTCCACAGAATACTTTTTATGTAAAAGGCAGTTTTTCTTGCCATTGAGTGTGGGTTTCGGCTGCAAGATTTCCATTGACCCATAGCGCCATACACTCTGAAATTAATAACAGACTGTCTAGCAACTTATGTTAACCAATTATTGACAAGGAATTAAAAGTAACAATTGTTTGATTTTTCAGAAACCGGGTGTTCGTTTTATTTTCTTTGTTGGCCATTTAATTAACTGTACAACTATTAAATTACATTTTATAACCTTATGGAACTTCATAGCTAAACATTTTTTTATCTATTCACATCATATATTAATACATTGGCAACACTGTCATTTGTCAATAAAAAATTCATTGTTTTAGAACAAATATACCTTTGAGCGCGTTAATTTAAAATAATTTTTGACAGTTAATTTCTTAAAGTCAATGGACTATCAATTTCGATTCTTTAACCACAGATATGTAATTTTTTACAAACATTTATTGAACACATATAAAGCAAAGATATATATCTATATACTTATATTTCAATACGATTTTTAATCTTAACACGACCTAATCTTTACCAATTTTTAAGAAAAAAATCCCCAATTCAATGTTAAAAATTAAAAGTAAAATATACTAAACTATTTGTTAAAATATTATTTAATATTCTATTTAAAAAACACAAACAAACCTAAAACAATTGAGACACAGTATTGCTTTTTTTTGTTATGTTTTTTTTAATTTTTGTTTTTAAAAATGTCACAACTAATATTTTTTCTTTCTAAAAGATGAAAATAAGAAAAGAGGTTGTATTCGATTATATTTTTTTATAATGTAAATGGTTTCCAGAGTTCTTTTAACTTGCCTCACTTTTATGCTCTGGATTAGTATCTATAGGTATATATCTCTGATTTATAAAAAAAAAACTAATACAATATTATTGCCATATTTAAAATTACAATTACTTGAAACTAAATGCTTTTCTATTAAAAAAGCAAAATTTTATTGCTAATTATTTAAATTAAAAAGCTTAATATTTCTTACAAGTAAACATTTATTTTAAATACTTAATTTTTTATTTTTTCAATCGTCATAATTTTTATATAATTAGTATATGTTAAAAATGTTTTCTATTGACCAAATTTTCTAGTAAAAGGAACTTAGGTATGAATAATTAACAAAGAGTTTTCACTGTCCATATTGCAAAAATTAAATTACTTTTTTTATATGAAAAGGTGGCAAACAAGCAAACAGCTACCTGGATTCGCCGAAATAGTGAAGCGACCGTTGTTAGACGTGCGCAAATGCAGATGCGTTGCCTACCTTTAATCAACGGAGAAGGGGACGCACAGAAAGAGGATATTTCTCCTTCCTATACATCCCATCTTCCACCAAATCCATTCCCCCTTCCCATCCTTTCCTAATAAGAAAAGGGGTGGGAAGGGAAAGAGAATTAAAATTAGGTCTGAGGCACCACACTCATCAGACTGTAGTTGGAATTGCTTCCACTTGAGGTCTGTCTTCTGTAAGGTCGTGGTATTTCACTGAGCGAGGACAATTCCTGCACACAACAAATATTGCTGTTGCGAGATCTACCACTGTTATTACTACTACTACATCTCTGCCTCTCAAATGAAAATTTTGGAGATGACATCTTTTCGTACAAATATTACTGTAGTGGAAACTCACTGTTAAATTTCATTACAAACAAGATTCTTTCTCTGTCGCACTTATTCTTACAGATAAGTTCATCTCACTCTATATTTAAATGGACATTAAAACTAACATCAAATCGTATTTATAAGAAACTTATTTATGTCAAATATCATTTAAAACTATATCAAGATATACGATTTGTTGAATTAAATAGTAAAATGTAAAATATTTAAAGTGGGGGGAAAACCTGTTACCGGGTTTTTTTAAAAGCATATATTACATTATTATAATAAAATTAAACTAAAATGCATTGTCTAGATATTATTAACATTGTATAACTAAAAAAATTAAACATTGCTAATATACTTCAAACATATCGTTGTCTCTATTTCTTTCATTAAAAATGAAAAGGATGAATATATCAGATCATCAATGCAAAGCTATCTACATACAACCACGAAAAGCTCTAGAAAGGTATAGACTATTCTAGAATATTCTAGAATGAAAAGAACATAATCCACAGAAGACATGTTGGAACAATGGTGGTAAAGTTAAGGGTTTAAAAGTTAAAGAAGAGGCGTAGATATATAATCTACTAGCTTTTACCCGCGACTTCATCCGCGCGGAATAAAAAAAAATGCACACAAGATAAAGTTCCTATGTCCGTCTCCTAGTTCTAAGCTACCTCCTCATCAATTTTCAGCTAAATCAGTTCGACCGATCTTGAGTTATAAATAGTGTAACTAACACGACTTTCTTTTATATATATATATAGATAGATCAGGGGTCCATTAGTCGATTAATAACAATACAAAAATATCTTACTAATATTATAAATGCGAATGTTTGGATGGATGGATATTTGTTTGAAGTTATCTCCGGAACGGTTCAACGGATATTGATGAAATTAGGCACAGATGTAGAACATATTCTGGAAGAACACATAGGCTACTTCTTTTGTACTTCGGATAAGGTATCTAGAGATTACATATCTATAAGTAGGGGGTAAAATAAGTAAACCAGTAAAGTGTAAAAAAAAAACTTACATAATTACTGTTCTTACAATTGGACATGATTAAGGTCGGATGCTGATGGGGGAAGGTCTGCAGGAAGTAGGAGGGTACCTATAGGTACCACAGCTTCATCCCTTTCTCTTAGTTTTAGCATTTCATTGCGCAGTTTCTCCAACACGGCATAATTCGGTTCATTCTGTCGAGCTTTATCCTGCAAGAGTGTAATCTGCTGTTCTTCTAATTTCTTCTCCTTACAACTCTTTACTGAACGAGAGCCGTAGAGACGGAGAAGAGAGCCCCAGGAACGGACGTGTGGATGTAATGCCTGGAACATACATTTTTTAAACATTACAATGTGGCAAATGAGCGGTTACCTGAATTCGCCATAATGGCGAAGTGACAGCTGACTATGAAACGCAATTGCAGACGTGTCTACCTTTAATCGACGAAAGAGGAGACGCACAGACAGAAAATATTTCCCCTTCCTATGCCCTCTTCATGCATCAAATCCGTTTCCCCTTTCCTTAATTCCCATAATTAGTAGCCTAAGTGTTCTTTCAGACTATGTTCTATATTTGGAGATAACTTCTAACAAACATCTATCCATACATTTAAATTTTAAGACATTTGGTAGCAAAATAGAAAAGGAAATCCAGTAAAAAAAAGTACCTGAAGTATAGACTGCGAGGCTCGCTGCTTCGCCGTCTTCTTGTTCTTGCAGACGACAGTAGCGCTGTGCTTTCCTACCTTCATCGTCAGCTCGATCTTCTGGTACTCCAACTTCTTCATCTACAATACAAGATTACAACCGATATTGCATCTCGCACAATCAAAATATTACAATTTAATACCATCTTCCTGGTCTTATAAACCTTAAAGTAAAATATGAATGAGGAAAGTGGAATGAAAACGGAATCTATAGGTAGAAATATCTTAAAATTAAATATAAATAAAATAATACAAAATTACTTCTAAAAATACACCAAAAATAAAAATGAATAAAAAAGAACATTATAAATAGTAAAAACAACACAGTTATTGTTTATAGAGATATGTATAAATGTTTTCAAATATCTTAGCGGTTCTAAATACACGCGATTCGCAGAATACAGTTTTAGGCAATGACCCTGAGCCATTAACATATTTGAAAGCAATTTTACGTATAGTGAAACAAGAATATCACAACTGATGAGTCTTTGCCATTGCAGTTGCTTCTATCAGAAAAAATATAAAACCTACTTAGACATAGAAAACTAAATAAAATAAAACTTAACAAATACAGTACAAGGATCATATGAAATTTATTGATTTTGACAGGGGGGCGCTAGTGAGCTGTTAGCTATTATAATTTAGTTTGACTTATGCTTAAGCTAAGTAACAAACTGATGTTTTTACTTTTTTTGTGTTTAAAGCTACCTCTTAGTTTACTTAACAACATACACTAAAAAAAAATTACAGGTGTACATGTTATTTTTTGCTAAAGTATAAAGGTGTTTGTGACCTATATTTCTATATGGTTGAAGTTTTGAGAGCTTCTTCTGAAAAGTTGTCAATTTGTACATTGGCCCGTATTCGTAGGAGCCATCAATATATCCTTGTTTATACGTATACGAGTACGTACAAGTGTACGTGCGTATGTATACTTGTAGAATGTAACGTACAGACAACGTGGTGTACCTCAGTATGTATGTGCCTGTCTCCGGCGCCGAAGTTCCTCAGCAGACAAGTGCGCAGTATGGCGTGCGGGGAGGGCTCACACGTCGCCGCACAGAACTCTGATATACGCGGGTCCTCGATGCTCACGTAGTCGAAGAACTACAATCAAACACAATGCCATATTATGTCCTAAAGACCCTACCCATACTTTTCTCAAAAAGATAGAAAGGGGAATTGGATTTTGACGGAGGAAAGGAAGAAGGAATGTTCTATTTTTATATGTCTCCACCTCCATCGATTAAAGGATTCCAACTAATTTTAGTCCACATTCCTTACCATTCTTTTCTTATAAGGAAATGATGGGAAGGGGAATTGGATTTGACGGAAGAGGGAACGCATGACAAGATGAAACATCTTCTTTCTTTGCGTCCCTTCCTCCGTTGCAATTGTTCATGGACAGCGGTCGCTTCTCTATTTCAGAAAACTGTTTGCTCATTTGGCAACTTATTACATCGTTCGAAAAGTTGTTTTTTCTCGACTTAGGATTCGTGGATTTTCAACGAAGATGCACCACATCCTGAAGGTCGGTTGGAGCTGATAAAGGCATTATTACACATAGAAATAACTTTCCGAACAATCAAATACATAACTCACAGAGAAGTCTGGCTCCTGCTGCGTGGGCGCAGGTTCGATCTGGTCGCGCATCTCAGGTATAAGGATGTGTATGGAGGCGCGCGCGGCCGCAGACTTGGCCTGTCTCTTGCTGGACCCGTAGCCCACACCGTACTGCATACCTCCTATGTATACTGTCGCCTG
>JAOPJD010000014.1:83867-94185 GCA_026167825.1 Papilio polyxenes | reverse complement strand
CTAATGTGCAGTTGTATTTTATCAAAATAAAAACCATTTGAATTATTTATTATAGAAATTAATTTAGACATATTATTTGTAAAATATGTTTATTTTAAATTGAAACGTGAATTTTACGAGAATTAAATGATACAATGAAGCAATAAAAATGTTCGTGTATCATGTTCGTATTAAAATGCATTATTTATTTAATATTTTGTGTTACATTTGTGTAGGCGACTGTACACACGGACACCGTTCATGATCCTTGACTCTTACACTATAATTTTAAACACACCTGAGAAGTCATAGGAAAGAAACAGAGAGTAACTCTGTTAGCTAAGATGACGGTCAATATTTATGTATGTGTGATGTTGTGTCAAACGTTATGCTCAGTGTCTGCTAATCAATGTACTCTACAGTGCATTTCTCAGTTCCAGATCTTAATGTTAAATCTCGTTAAGTTATGTGTTTATTTATTGTGTTTTACTTCCGGCTGCAGTGCAGGTCGAGGTTAACCTGATGGTATGTAATATATATTGTCTCATATAATTAAGACTATGTATTTAGGATTCCTGTTTATCTGCATATATAAAGTGAGGAGAAAGGTGATCGCGGGGGGGAAATTTACCTTCGTAACGAAAAGTGAATTTAGGATAAAGATATAAATAGTAATAACGGGTGTTGAAGATACGAAATTACTCACTATAATGAAAACCTTGTACAGTGAAATCTCTGTAACTTGAATTGTTAAGTAAAAATCCTGAGTAAGCCGAAAAAAATGCCGTTGTTTCCTTCTGCTGCACCATCAAATATTTGGTATCTCCAATTATTTGGAATTTGTATCTCGAACAAAATGTTATTTACTATATTTATACTATAACTCGGATTTCAAGTCGGACTGTAAGTCATAGTTCTCATATTCTGAACTTCTTACAACGAAGACTCAATAAGTCGAAGTTTTTTGCATTTACATTTGAGATTTTAACACTTTTTCTTTTTGTTCCAATTTCCGAACAAATAATAGATATCTTTAATTTGATGATTTTAACGAATTCTTTAAGTTCCTACAACTGTTATTAATTAAATAAGATAGGTCATAATGAAGTGCCCCCGCCCCGCTCCGCCGCGCCCCGCCCGTCCCGCGCTGGTACTACGTAGACGTCCTAATTTGTTCAAATTGTGTTTTTTAGGTTGTTTTATAATGTTTTTAATTTATTTTTAAGTGTACGATTTATTTGATTATATCTTCGCTAATTATTGTGATGTTAATTATAGATTAATTTACGAATAGACATGAAATAAAGACAACATTGTTTTGATTTTTTTTTTCTTTCATTTTCCTTTTGTTTTTAAATATGCACATACCACAAGTATACACATTTCATATGAGCTATATATCGAAATTATGGTTCTTATGACTATTATGAGGCGATATGAAACCATCTCATAAAAAAAAATCCTAAACTGTTGAATGTTAACAAAAACGGTAAAATACATCATGTTTTTTATTTTTATTAGTAAAAAAGAGACTAACTGTCATGAGTTGACAAGACATGTAAACTCATTTATCGAAGTTCTGCGAAAGACCTAAGTAAGCATGTGGCGTTAGTTGAACCATCCATCTATTTATAGAGTGGTGTAGTAGGTCGTATCCTGTTCACAATCTTTCCCGAGCAATGTTTATTGATTTAATATACTTTGAAATGGAATATTTTACAAAATGTCTTTAAAATGCACAAACGAAAGCTTTGTGTATTAATCATTGAGTAATAAACAATTTTTTTTAATGTTTTTTGTAACTTGCCCTGTTGGAATGAGACAGCTGTAAGCTGTCATGTGTTTTAATATAATGTTTAACATAAGCTAATGTAGGCAGACAATAATGTAGTGAAGTTCGTATGTTACTGTCCATAGTTATATACCACATGACATATTGTTCAGGCGAGCCATTATATTTGGATATTTAGTTGTAAAATTATATTAAAATATAGTTACACATTGTCATTAGGATTTCTGAGATGTCAATTTATATTTCAGATAATTAACTGTTTCACATTGCAACAATTTAACAAATTAATTTTTATATCTCAGTCCTAAAAACTCGAAAGTAAGTAAATTTAAATTATTTGGCAAACAGTTTTTACTCATCTATATGGTTTAACATTTTTGTAGTCTGAAACTTTAAAAAATCGAGAATAATTAAAGGAAATTGATCAAACAGATAGATTGATGTTGAAACAATAATTTTACAATGTTCAGAAACTTTTACAATTGTATGTATTATACCAGTTATATGTGTGTAATAATTAAAAAAAAACTATTTTACGTAGAGCAAATAAACTGACTTTAATAATGCATATCGACGCTCCCAGCCAATAAGTCGGTAATCGCAAAATACAAATTTTACAGAAGAGACGAAAAACTGTTTTGATTCATATTTATTTAACGCCTGCAAATTATAATGACAATAAGGCATCAAATTAAAGCTAATTTTTTGGGCTATCTAGTCATACGTTTAATTTCTTAATGTCAATAATAGAATCCAAGCTATTAATTAAAAAGCATAATAAAAAATATAAAATAAATAAAAATATAAATGCTTATCATTTTTGACTTAAATAAAACACGGGAAAAATACGAAAAAATTCACAAAGGTGTATCCCAACCCGTAGATGCCAAATTTGATATAACAGCAAGAAGTCCGTAATAGCAACTTGTTGGCTGGGGGCGTCGATATTATGTTTTAATTTATTTAACAACACGTCATTTACTTTGAGCTTTTGTGATATATTTGTAGTAAAAATAACATCTCAATTGGAAAATACTTTTAATAGTAATACATAATATTGATACAAATGTTGGAAGACTGCAATAGTAATTATTATTAACTCGCCTGAACAATTTGTTACAATTTACAGTGTTTTGGATTTTATAGTAAGTGCTTAAAGTTACAATAATTTCCATAAATTTAAAATGATGTGTGATTCATAAAACTTTAATTTTTAATTTATTTGCCATTGTGTTGTTGTTTCATTGAAGTATATCTGAATCACACAAATACAAATCCAGGATGGAATTACATTTTTCCAGTTGTAATTCAGCGTTTGATTCGATTGCTGGACTGGAATAATGTAAACTGGATCTTTTTTACGGGTTATTGTACCAACAATACACAGCTAAAAAGATATTGTGCAATTAACCTTGATGTTTGTTAATAAAGTTATTGGTTTTCAATGTATGTATGTATGTGTGGAACTTCATTAATAAATCATAAATAAAGTAAATGTTAATGTTGCGTAATGACTTTTATTTTGTAACAACCAAACCCAATGAAATAACTTGTTAAATTTGTACTTTGAAAATGAACTATGAGCAACAACAACCGACGTGTGAATGCGTGCACTGCACGAATGTGGCAGAGGCAAGAGGCGTTATTCTGTTGGGTCACTGGGAACTGAAAATGAAACTCGTTCAAACCAAGAAACTTATTGTCAATTACATTTGAAGAATTTTTTTTACACTAGTGTTCGACCGCGACTTCGTCGGCGCAGAATTTAAAAAAAAAAAGTAGCATGCGACAGCTACCCTTCCGTCAGTCCCGTAAAAAAAGTGGGGCCGTTCAGGACCTTACCCGGAACAAATACGGCCTCGCGGATAGATAAGCAAAAATTTTAAAAATTGTTTTTCGATATGATTAATACAAATACATAACGTTCACGAAATATTTTTTTTTTCTATATTACATACAGACACTCCAATTTTATTAATTGTATAGATTAGGTTGCTTTTGAGGTGTAAAAGGTTTTTTCAATTAAAAACAAAAGAATAAACAGTCAAATAATTTAATTTCGTGTATAATAAAATTATTTAATACAAACATGTAAACAATTGTTACAGACACATTGACGTGTTTAATTATTTATTATTACAAAATTAAATATAAAGACAAGAATATATAAAATAACGAGCATCTTGGATTTTTTGGTTGTAATTTCTGCTTATTCATGTATTGTTGCGTGTGACCGTTGTTATAAAATATAATTAACTGATATAATTCTTTTACAATGTAGAATTATTATGAAGGATACAAATGATAATTGACACCACTCAGTGTAATGACACGTATAGACAAGATAACACACTACTTGTACTCGTGTAGTAAACATATATTATGTTGATATTTCTTTATTCGAATTTAATTTTTTTACCTTCTTTATTTAAAACTTTGTTTACTTTACTTTTTACAACTTAATTAAGTCCATTGCTTTTCAATTATGACTCATTTCTTCATTGTTTATGTGTTCTTTGGTTAAGATTACATTAACCCTGATAATTATCAGAGAAACAATTGTTTATGATAAAAAATACAATTTTAAAAATTACCTTCATTTGACAAAAAATACATTGTTGTTTTATTATTTGTTAAATTTTAACATGCTTAAGTATTATGGGAAAAATTCCAAAGTAAAAGATGATACAAAAATATAAGAAATGCAAACTTAGTTACCAAATGTGTTGATAAAACAGTCACTTACGTCAGTTACGGGAAAAAACCTTTAACAAGAGTCAAATTGATTGCAAAATATTCTATTTCAACACATAAAATGCAACTATAGCATATAGAGAGTAGTGTATATATATAAAAACAATATTTTGTAAGATTGTGTGCGCTAACAACAAAACATCTGAAATTGTTAAAGTCCACAAAGTGAAGAGGTGATGTTTGACTCTATCCATTGTTGTTCTACCGACATTGTCCTTGTAATCAAATTAAGTAACTACAAAGATAGGGCGTCGGTGGCTCAGAGGCTAAGCATTTGAATTGTAATCTGTAAATCCTGGGTTCGAATCCCGCCATGTACCAATGTTTTTCGATTTACATATGTACATTTATCCGACGTTCTGACGATGAAGGATAACATCGTGATGCAACCTGCTCATATCTGTGAAGAAATTTAAAGATATGTGTGAAGTCAACCAACCTACACTTGGCCAGCATGGTTGACTATGGTCTAGTCATCTCTAACTTAGGATATGCTCTGACACCCTCGGTGGGGACGTATAGTGAGCTGATGATGATGATGGTGAAACATATAGTTGAAATCAAATTTAGTTTGACTTCTGGGCGTGAGATTGACTTGGCAACTTTTTTAACAAATTCATAAAAGCTTTGTCTATATTTTTAAGTGAAATATTGTGTTTAATTTGAAATTCCTCGTTTATGTCGGTTGAACTCCTTTGGTAGAAACATAACTTAAATAAGTACTGTACAATATACAATTATTAATAGAAATGTGTTCAGTGCTAGTTTTTACGCGGTGGAAAAATAGTGTTGAGATCTACATACATACATACATACATACATACACACACATACAAAGGTACAACCATAACTATATACATAATTTTATAGTCACATACAATCTAACTCGTCGTCTACCGAACCCTCGAACTCTAAGTTATTTTGATCAAACTATACTTATACTTGTTTAGTAATAGTGTGGGTCCTTTATTTTGTAAATAAGTTCGTGGACTCTGTAGAATACGTAATTTTATTTATTTTAGTGCCAAATGTAAAACGTATTTGTTTATACACATTTATATAACACTCATTTTAAAAACATTAGTGAAAAAACATTGACACAATCAGGAAGTGCCGACTGCGCAGTTACCACCCACCGTGTTGTACAAATATTATACATAGATAATTGTTTTATATTTGATTCAGTTAAAATTTGACATAAGCTCGAATATGACTTCAAATCATGTCGTGTACAAACATGACCGTAAAAAACATTGGGATTAGTTTTTTGTTTGCTACGAGTGTGAGACTACATGCGGACTTCGCATTTCGCACAACTAACAAATCTCACTTTTCAACAGAACGTCACCTGCGCCACCACTGGCACACTCTACACTTGCTACGTCCCCGACGTGGAATGAGGCAGACTGTAATTCCGCTCCACGACATTCGGGTATCTCGTGGCGATCGTGCGGCGTTTCTTTGTCTAAAACGTCATTTACATCTCGTCCTCCGCCCGTTAGCCCGACTACCTGTGCAGCGAAGACCCGGCCGGAGGTCGCTTTGAGCACTTTAGGACTGACTTCTTTCACCTCGGCGTCAAAGGCGTCGACAGCGTCCGTCATTTCGGAGAACGCATTGACTTGTAGAACAAAAACGTTTGCGTCCGGGGAGCGGGAACGGGGGCGGCGCTAGGTGCGGCGAGCGTCCGCGCGGCGTTGACGCAGGTCGAGGGCGACGTGAGAAGCTAGCGCGGCGGCCAGCGACAGCGCCAGGCCCACCAGCTGCGCGCGCACGCACATCAGGCGCCGCGCGCCGCACGCCAGTGCCAGCCCCGCGTACCGCGCCGCCAACGTGAGCGCCCACGGCCCGCGCCAGCCGCTGCCGCCCACGCACAGCCCGCACTATACAATACACACACTATCAAAAACTTATTGTCACTTTGACTTCCTGCCGACATCGGCCGGACCGACAGAGCGTTGTGACGACTTTTGTAGAATAACGAACGAAAGTAATTTGGATGCTAGGACACGGTAAGGTATCGAATACACTGAAAAATGTGGGTACCTGCAGGACGTCCCAGAGCGCCCCGCACGCGCCCCAGGCGGCGGCGGCCACGGCCGGCAGCGCCAGGTCGGAGCGCGCGGCTCGCCAGCGCAGCAACGCTAACAGCAGAGAGCCGTGCGCCGCGCCGCCGCCCGCCGCAAGGGCGCGCCCCGCACCTCCCACACGCGCCGCGGCCATGCTCAGCGTGGCCGCCGCCAAAGCTTGCAGCGCACCCGCGCCGCACAGCGCACGCCACGCGCCTCCCCAGCCGCCCACGCACACACCGTACCACTGCACCCCCGCAAAGTTTTTGTACATGTACTTTAAAGAATAATTTGAATGTAAGTGATGTTAAAAAAACTACCATACAACGTTCGTACCCTCATATATGAAGTATAAATGAAACCCTGTTGAAGTCCTATAAAAAACCCCATTGGTGCGGCGAGGATTGCACGAGGGTCAGCGATGGCGGCGCGGGCGTCGGGCGGCGCGGCGCTGGTGCTGGCCCCCGCTGCCGCCAGCGCCACGCCAGCTAGCGCCATCGCCGCCCAGCATGCGGCCAGTGCGCGCCTGCCCGCGGCGCTCAGCCCCGCACCGCCCGATACCATGCGCACGTGCGGGCAGCCCGCCGCACCGCACGTGCGCTCCTGTGAATAAACAAATAAATTAAAATTTTATATGCAATTCTTTAAGGACAAAAGATATTATAACATGATCAATATTCTATGTATAGTAAAATTGCTGAAATATTGTATTATTTTTATTATTATTTCTATTGTTTTTATTTTTATTTCTTGTCACTGTTCATGTGCACCCTATCGATTTGGTTTACTTAGCTTAATTTCTAACCAAATGTTGTCTGGCAGAGATCGCTGCTTAGCGATAATACCGCCTTTTGTGAAAATCCTGATGTACTTTCTTTTTTTGTAACTCCATGATAGTGCACAATAAAGTATATTTGTATACCTATGTACTTTCAACATCTTAATATAAAGCAGCCTAAGAACCTCGTAGTCGTCTTCTAAGTAATAATCGTCCAGCAAGGGCCAGCGTGTCGCCGTGACGTTGTCGGCGAGCGCGACCGTAGTCGGCTCCTCCGGCCACAGCGCCAAGGCGCCGCCCAGTAGCAGCGCACCCAACACCAGGCCCAGGTCTTGTGCCGCTCGCAGCCCACGCAGCGCCCGCCGCAGCACGACTCGACGACGGTTCTCGTCGCCCGCCGTCTGCGACAGCGCGGCCGCCGACACACTCAACGCAAGCGAAGACGGCGATAGCGCGGCGCCGCAAAGCGCGTACAGCGAGAGCAGCGCCCACAGTGGCAGCGCCAGCGCATGCGCGCCTACCAGCGCAGCGACCAGCGCGTGCGCCGCCGTCACCACAAGTCGCGGTCCCGCGCGCTGCACGAGCGAGGGCGCAAGGGGCGCCGCGACCGCCGCAACCGCGTGCATCACGGCCAGCGGCGCCGCGCCCGCCTCCGCGCCCGCGAACGCCGTGAAGGGCAGCAACGCCGCGGCGCACAGCCCGCTCGCCGCGCACAGCAGCGTGAAGCGTACGACGGCGGAACGCGGCATGGGGGCCGGCGGCCGCACAATTAGCCGCCGTACCGACGCCGCGCCCACCGACGACGCCGCGGAGTCGCGCCGTCGCCCGCCACCGCCCGGCGCCATACCCCGCGCTGGCACCTTCGCTTTTCGCCACGGCCACTCTTTTTTGTATATAGTGTGGACAGGGAGCTTAAAAAAAATACGTTAAAGGCTCAACATATATTGACTTACTCGCAGCTGATTGGGAGGCAGAAAGTTACCTGTGGGGCGCCGGCACCGGCGATGGCGCGGTGCCGGTGGGGATCTGAGGTGGTGCGCGCGGCGGAGCGCAGGGCCGCCGGCCGCGCGCGCTCCGCCAGCTCCGGCAGGCTGCCCATATCCGAAGCCCGCTCTCACCCGCTCGTCCCGCACGCCCCGCACACCCCGCACGCTCGGCGTTACGGATTATGCTATCATTCCTGTAAGCCTGCCATATACTCGAACAGTTGTTCTTATAATAAACAGATCCACACTCCATTCGCGATATAATCCATCCTTTCAGACATTAAATAGTATAATAACTGAACCGATCGCTCTCTCTTCACACCTCTATTCGACCACTAACAGGGATATGCTCTCGTCGTCATCATCCTGCTTTATTCCGTACAGAGTATTAGCACAGGATGTTCATGCATCTCTATTAGCAGTCATATCTCAACTTTTCACATCATTCAGAATTCACACCATACCTCTTATGACATAAAATGAGTTGTTAGTGTTCAGGTAAGATAATATTTAAGTTCCCATTCAATGTTGTATCTAAGCTACATAATGTAAGTAGTACTTTAAAAACTTACAATTAACTGTTAAGATTTTGCTATTTGTAAAAACAATGAAAAAATGGTTTTGATCACCAAAAATAATGTCGGATCTTCTATTTAATGTAATCTAGTCTGTGAGAACTTATTTATGCGCAAAAATATCTCGATTTGATTTGCAAGAGTTCTCCTAATTTTATAGGTTAATAAAATCAGAAAAACGTTTCGAGGATAACCCTTATCGATGACCTTCGTGGTCCCTGCCTCCCCCCACCTCTCCCACAGCGACCTTCTGCAAGGGGGGGGGGGGATATTTGATTGACTTGAGTACGATATGGATATGCATAACCATAATATTTACAAATTTAACATCTTTCCAGTGTCTTGAAACATTATAAAACTGGTCGGTTCCGTCAACGGATTGATTTTATGTACGGGAGTGTGGCCGTTTTTTAGTTTATAATATAATGGGAGCATTTCATTTGAAGTAGCTTAAACTTTTCATTATTCTTATTTAGATGAACCAGCATTAGGAGTGTGAGCTCACGGGCTCCAGTGCTAGTGAGTTTGTGGACACGTTTTCATCATATACCTAACTCAAAATTTTAAATAAAATCCTTTTTTTTTCTTGAAATTCACACAAAATATCTACACCCCATCAGCTAAATGTTGTTTTTTTAATAATGGTAAAATTATCGCAGCAAAGAAATATAACTTAATATCAGTAGGTATTGCTGATTAACCGTGGGTTTCCAAGACCAAAATATTTGATAAAACATAGCGTCACCCCCGTCCTTATCTTTGACAAAGATAATGTCTTTGACAAAACCGTGATAACAATATGTTTCACACGGAGATTTTGGTTTCAAAAACCCAAGGTTATTATTTTAAGACGATATAGATGCAGTGAACTATGTTTTCTATGTATCTTCTCAATTCACATACAAATCAGTTGACTCCACTATAAACTGACTCACCTACACACCAGCTCCACGCATCTTAATTTGGCTTCGCCTTTCGCTTTGCAATATCCCAACACACCTTTCTACACTTGCACTTTAACCAAACGATAATTTATTCCTCGAAATATATATGAAAACAGATATAATGCACTATGCAATTGATTTTAAAACATATTGTGTCATATATTGAGATGATCAGTCTGTATTCCTTTAGGAGCGCGTGTCATGTGCGCTCCGCCGCCAGCCACGCGGGTCGAGGGCGCGGGTCTCGGTAGCGGCAGAGCAGAGGGTTGCGCCGCGCCGGGACGTTGGGTGACACTCATTTAGGTCTAAACTAGGACTAGGTGTCTGTTTTAAAATTTTATTATTCTGTTTTGATATAAACGAGTAGGGGAGAGCGGGGCTAAATGTTACCGAGGTAAGTTGTTCCGATTGAAATAACTTTGCAAGGAAAAGAAATAACAA
>JAOPJD010000013.1:6874596-6893683 GCA_026167825.1 Papilio polyxenes | reverse complement strand
GAGTATAATAAAACGGTTCAGAACTGTAACAATCTTTAATATAAAATTCATCAGAACCATTCCTTGTCCGGGATAGAGATAAACTAAACGGCCACTAAACTCACTATCAGTGGCCGGCTTATTTAAAGCGAGCGGCAACAACACAAACAAGTCCTCGGAATAGTTCAAGATTATGTTAAATGGGGCCGAGCGGCGCGAGCGAGCTACCTCTTATAAAACATTGCGGCTCTACACTCCGCAGCGGCCACAGAGCAGCAATGTCAGCAGGACAACAACGCTAATGATATTCATAACCTATTTCAACTAAGTTATATTGAACTAAAGATACTTAGGATTTTAGTTTTAAATATGAAGTCTAGAGGTTAAGAAGGTCAAAGAGTAGAGACAGTATACTTTCTGTCTTTACTAAAAAAAAAATACGTCAAAGATTATACGACCAACCTCTAGACCTCATATAGAAAGCTGAAATAGAGAACAACAATTTAGTCAATAGACGATGTGCAGAACTTAATGCAAATCATAGTGTATTTATTTTTTGTATTTCAGACTGTGTGCAGGCTAAGCCAGCGCGGGCGGCGGATGGATCTGGTGCTGTCCGGCAAAGCCTCGTGCGATTGTTATTGCCAGCCGGCCGGCGCCATGCCGAGCCTTCTCTACTTTATGTACACGTTATATACCAACTTTTCCCACTTCCTGACACTTCACAAACACATAGCTTGTATGTATTTAACAAATTTTCGTGCGTCCGTTTAAAACGCGACTTCATACGACTTGAATTTACTAAATCTTTTAATACAGGTGACTAGTGTTAATTTATAAAAATAGTTAGGAAACCAAACACACAGGACTTTAATAAATAAACATAGTTATTTACTTCTGTTATATAAAGTACAAACAAAAACGACGGTACATTTTAATAGACGACAAATAAAAGACATCACACGAAACAATTACTTTTTACCAGCTAACTTTTTCTTGAGCGAGAGCGGCATCTCGGCCGGCGGCGGACGCGGCATACCCGTGTACACCTTAAAGCCGTCATAGATGAACCACTGCAGGCCGGTGAGTGTGCCGATCATGACGATGCGCGCTACTAGGCCGCGCCAGATGCCGAAGAAACCGAGCTCGGCCACCAGACCACCGATGGAGGCGCCCGGCTCTTTGTTCAACTTGGAGACGAGCGTATCGGCGGGGTGCGACACAATAGCGCACAACACGCCTGCGATGTAGCCCGCCGTGAAAGTTACCACCAGCTGTTCCTCCTTAGTGCACTGGCTGCGCGGCTTCGGTACAAAGTGCTCGTACAGCAGCTCGATCGTCTTCTCGAATGACGAGAACTTCATCATCGTGTAAGGGATCTGGCGCGCCCACAGCGGCACCAGACCCTTATAAAATACGCCCATGCCCTCTGTTGACATCATATGCGGCATGGCCACGCGCATCTTGGACGTGTAGCCCGGTGTCGTCTGGATGCGCACCTTAGTCGCCTCGAAGGGCGACAGGAACACGTCCGCGCAGAACTCTGCGGAAGCGGAGGCGGCGAGATAGAGGTAGGTGCGATAGAGGTACGCGTTCTCCTCACCCGTCAGGTTCGCAAACGCGTATTTGAAGTACTCGTATCCGGAGAACTTGACGCCGCCCTGCAGCGAGTATCCGATGAGCGTAGGTGCCCAGCCCTTGACGATGTTAGCGAGGCCGCCCTCACGCAGCGACACGCCGAAGCCGCGGAAGATCGACTTGTACTTGGCCGGGTCGACTTGTAGCCGGCACTTTACGAGGTCGAGCGGCGTGACAAGCGTGTGCGTGGAGCCGCACGCCACGGCGCCTCCGGCCATACACAGCAGGAAGAACTTGTTGCTGTACATCTCGCACGAGAACTCCTCCTTCTTACCGGCCATCGCACGCGACTCTTGCCTCACTCAACGACCGATACTCCATCTACCCTTGCGGGTCTCTTCTACCGATTTTGTTTATTTTCAAAATGTAATCACTACTAAGTTATCATTTGTGACATGTTGACAGCGGCATCTGCCAGAGATTATTTTCTTTTTCTTCTTGTATAGTATGCCATATACATGTAAGTGGCCTTTTTCATTTAACACATATACTTTTGACGCTTACTACTGGATTTTCACTTAAAAAAAATACTTGTTATTACTGTATGTACAAATAAATCGATACAATCGCAGAGGTGTATTGTTTTCTTGTGTTTAAGTATTTATCTGTCGTGCACCTTTTTCATAATCACGCACTCAGTAAATGATCAGTAGTAAACTTCAAAACGCTTTGGTGGTATCGAGACAGAAGGTAATCCGTAACAAACACTGGATTGGCAGCTATTAAAGTCACCTTTAAGTATATATAAATAAAACAGCAAAATTATTATATTATAAATTTATTAACATCATAGTCGACGGCGGCTTAAGTAACTAAGTTAAACAATATAACTTACAAAACCTCAGTTATATTAATCCGTATACACATATTTACAAAATAAACTCTATTGCATTGCGAGTCCCATCCGTTTTAAAACTCAAAGAAGCGTTAGAATTTGTAAAAGTAAATAAAAAATTAAGTAGACGTCAGTGTCTATAGCAGTGCTGTAAATAATAATAAATAAATTGCCTTATCCCTAAGTATTATGCGTCTCTATTCACTGGCACTACAATATGGCAACGTACGAACTAAACAAGACTTTAATCCTTAAAATGTACTATATTTTTAAGATCTTTACAACAATCTCTCCGACTCCAGAGAATGGAATGAGAATGGAATAAGTAACGAGTTTGGGGAGTTTCAAATTCATATTCAAAACCACCCGTCTTAAGATCCTGCGCCAACGCAGACTGACTTGTCGGTATTGAGACATAGCGATGCAGTCCGCGGATAGCCTGAAGTCATCGCCTCGCCTCGCATCGCATCGCATCGCGCCGCTCACAATCTAATACTGCAGAGATCGCGTCGCTCCGCACCGAGCCTCGTGCGAACAATATTCTGAACAACTCACAATCAAAAACAATCTTACATTATACGCAGTTTCATATACATCCTTAAATTTAACAGACGATAGAAATCAGTACAACTATACATTATATAAGTCTCGTTAATTTTATTCAGAATTTCAACATTAATTTAATAATTAAAATTTTTAAATAAATATATTTCTAACTTTATAAGTCAAAAATTCACTAATCATAAAAATGAACTTATAAAATACATATAACGCTACTTGATTGTGCAAAATATTGCATCGCACCCGACCCCTGTCGACCCACAAATAGACAAACACTCCGCCCGCAGGAAGACGCACCTTAACGGAACTTTAAACGACAATTTAATAATGGCGGATCATGGCGACAGCTGTCAACTTTAACAGCGGATAAAAAATGGCAGTGTTCGTGGCAGTGACTTTCGGGAGGTGGTAATTATATACATGAGTTTCAGTAGAGGGCGCGGCGTCAGCGCTCGGGAGCGATGTGTATGGAGACGTAGAGGCGCAGCGGCGCCGGCGCGGCCTCGGCGAGCTGCCGCCGCCGTCTGCCGGGCTGCGGCGCCGGCACGAAGCGCGCCTCCAGCTCCAGCTGTCGCTCCAGCGAAGCCTGCACCTTCAGGTGCCTGCGAAGGCGCAGCGCCCACGCGCCGTCACGTTTGGACAGCACGAAATCCTTGTCGTCGTCCCCGTAGGCGATGCGGTAGTGCGGTCTGCCGCCGCCCTCCGCCGGCACCAGCCGCAGCAGCGGCGCGCGGCCCCAAGTCTGACGCGGCGTCACCTTCACCACTATCAACTCCGCCTCAGGTTCCAGCAGAGAACGACGACCTGATACACATAATGTCATTTAAGTTTGAAAATAATCATAAAAAAGTAAAATAAGGTACACGGTGTTTCTGTTGTTTTAGATCTCAAATAGTTAGGAGTTATTCACACTATCCTGTATAGTGAAAGTGCACTTACGTCTACTGCGCCTCCTGCGCCGGCGCACGTAAGTAGTGCCGTTGGCAAATACGATGCCCTCCTCCGGCGCTCTCCTGTGTCGGCCATTCATCTATACATGAAAACATTACTATTTATGTAAATAAAAAAATAAGTATAAAGTTCAAAAAATTATAAAGTCCTCGTTTACATCCTAAATACTATAAAAGTTGAAAAAGTAAATAAAAAGCTATACCTTGCAGCTGAAGCATCCCTCAGTGGATATGAGGTCGGAGTCGCCGCCGACGCGGTACTGGTCGCGCACGGGGAAGACGGGCGCGTCGCCGATGTCGCCGTCGCCGGGCGCGTCCAGCGCGGCCAGGCAGTGCCCGGCGCCCACCAGCGCGTAGCCCGCCGGGCAGCCGCACTGGTACGCGCCGCCCAGCGCCGTGCAACCGAACAGGCAGCTCGCGCCCGCGCACCCGCCGCCCAGCTAGCGCACGTAAATAAACACGCAAATTTGTTAAAAGGACTTTGCATTCTTCACTCAAACATTGTGTATGTTAGTACTTATTTGTTTCAGTATACATGTCCATGTACGTGTACGTTGGTGTACCTGGAGGCAGACGCCGTGTCCCGCGTCCCAGCCGTAGCCCGCCGGGCAGCCGCAGCGGTAGGCTGCGCCGAGCGGGAAGCAGGGCGCGGCGCCGCACGGGCCCTCCGCGCACGCGTCCTGCGGCACGCAGCCGCCGCTCGCAGCCCGCACTGAACCTGCTCACACAACGAGACCGTCCGATTATCATATTTATCTCTCTCTCGTTAATCCATATATGTTATATCCGTGTGCAAGATGACGCGGCGCAAGCACCTGGCGGGCAGTCGCAGCGGTAGCCGCCGGCGTAGTTGCGGCAGGGCTGGCAGCGGCCGTCGCCACACTCGTCGCGGTCCACGCAGCGCGCGCCCGCCACGTCCAGCCGGAAGCCGCGCGGGCACACGCAGCGGTACGAGCCCAGCAGGTTCACGCACTTGCCCGGCGCCGGGCAAAGGCCCTCCTCCTGGCACTCGTTGATGTCTACGGGTGACACGCGAAGACGATCATGAACGTTTGTCGGCAAAAATAATAATTTAGCGAAAGACAAAAAACCGTTGAAACGGTTTGTCGATTATCAAAATAATGATCTATATCCAAGTTAAAATACGTATAAATTGGGTATATTTTAAAACACGAACCGACGCAGGCGTCGCCGCGCTTCTCGTATCCGTCCTGGCAGTCGCACTCGAAAGAGCCCTCGGTGTTGATGCAGGTCTGCTGGCAGGTGTGCGAGCCGCGCGCGCACTCGTCTATGTCGCGGCAGTCGGCGCCGTCCTCGTCCAGCTCGTAGCCGGCGCGGCACAAGCACTCGTACGAGCCCTCGCTGTTGCGGCACAGCTGGCCGCAGGGCGCCGGCCGCCGCGCGCACTCGTCCACGTCCGCGCACACCTCGCCCGCCGCCTTGTAGCCCAGCCCGCACACGCACCGGAAACTGAACACAACGCATTGTAGCTCGCGTTTCGAGACTTATTACAGAAGCGGTCTTCTCCTCGAGTCCCACCTGCCGATAGTGTTAACGCATCTGCCGGGCGCGCAGAGGTCGGGCATGGCGGCGCACTCGTCCACGTCGTCGAGCAGCACGCCGGGCAGTCGGCCCTCGCCGCCTCCCACCTGCGAGCCGCCCCCCGGCCCTCCGCCCGCCCCGCCCAGGTTGGTGCGCGTGCACAGCGCCAGCCGCTCCGGCGAGCCCGCCGCCGGGCACAACTCGCACTCCGGGCCCCACGCCACGCCCAGCGTGCAGCAACATTGCGCCCTGCACATTCATTGTATACAGATTAATTAATAAAATTGTTCAGAAAAGGTCACGAGTAAAGTAGTATTATTGCAAAAATTTACTTGGTAACTTGTGACGGTAACGCCGGCGTGGATGACATGAACCTCGGCCACGGCTCTGGCGTGCATCTGCCCGACACCAAGGATCTATGGCACATTCCCGTCCTTCGATCTGCAGGTAAGGCGAAAAATCATTAAATGACAAATAGTAAATGTTGTAAAACTAGTAGAGTGCGAATTGGAGACGTGCGACGGACCGATGCAGGAGTGTCCATCGTCGCTGCGCTGGTAGCCGGCGTCGCAGTCGCACAGGAAGCCGCCCTCGGTGTTGATGCAGACTCCGGGCGCGCAGCGGTCGCGCTGCTCCGCGCACTCGTCCACATCCTCGCACGCGTCCGCCGCGTCATGCGGCGCCGACGTGCGCTTGTACCCTGCGATGCGACAATTTTTACTCGTGAGAGTTATAAATGACTCAAACGAGCATCCAAACGATGTCGATTACATTATGATGCATACCTTCGGGACATTTGCATATGTAGGAGCCGACGACGTTCTCGCAGGCGTGCGGGCAGGGCGCGGGGTCGGCGGCGCACTCGTCGACGTCGCGGCAGTGCGCGCCGTCAGCCGCCAGCCGGTAGCCGTAGGGGCAGGTGCAGCGCCACGAGCCCGGCGTGTTGTGGCAGCGGAACGAGCACGCCGCGCGCCCCTCCGCGCACTCGTCTACGTCCACGCATGTCTGACACATGCGAGCGATTACCGTAATAAAAACCGTAATAAACAAAGAGTTGCTGGTCGCCAGCCTCGGCAAAAAAGAAAAACGCTCAAAATCAAAGAAAATAATCGACCTGTTCCGTTCCCTGCGTGAATCCCAGGTTGCAGGTGCACTCGTAGCCGCCGGCGGTGTTGGTGCAGGTGCCGTTGCCGCAGATGCGCGGGTCCTGCGCGCACTCGTCGGCGTCCACGCACACCAGCCCGCTGCCGTCCAGCACGTAGCCGGCCGGACACGAGCAGCGGAACGAGCCGTCCGTGTTGATGCAGTGTCCGCCCTTGCACACGTCCGGCCGGACCTTGCACTCGTCCAAGTCCTACACACACACCGGCACTGGTCGTTACTACATTCAAACGGAGTTCTTCGCGCTAAAGATCGTCTTAACTTTACATTATTAACGATATACTTATTTTATCAGTTTTATATTTGTCTTTATATCTGGTAACAAAAAATTTTGCGTACCTGTGTAAGATTCGGTCGTCCCATTCCTCCCTGACAGATCCTCAAGAATTCCGCGGAGTCCGGTGTGGGACAACGCTCACAGTATCGACCCCATGCGGCACCTGCATAATTATATCAAAATACGCTACTTCAAATCTACATGTTTTATAAATTCTCTAACGTTTCGTAATGACGGATCATCAATGTTGTATGGTTTACGCCGCAAATAACTTGTGTGTGAAAATGGTGCGAGGCAATACCTTCGGAGCAGCAGCAGTCGGGCCGGCTGAGCTGCAGCGGGCGCGCCTTGTGGCACCGGCCCGCGTCCCACTGCTCGTAGCACAGCTCCTTGCGCTCGTCAACGCACATCGCCGACGCCTGGTCGAAGCGCCAGCCCGCCGGGCAGTCGCACCGGTACCTTACACAACGACACACCTTTATATATTGAAATCTATATCTACAAAAGTTGAAATTATCAGGAGTATAAAAAGGAGACGACATTTTTGTCAACGTTGTACATTAGCAGTATTTAGATATAAATGTAAGGATGCGGACAGACCCGCCATTGAAGTTGTGGCAGTCGCCGCCGGCGCAGGCGTAGGGCAGGTCGCGGCACTCGTCGCGGTCGACGCAGCGACGTCCCGCCAGCCGCCAGCCCGCGCCGCACGAGCACTCGTAGCCGCCGTTGGTGTTGGTGCAGGCGGGCGAGCCCTCGGTGCCGCACGGCGCGGGCAGCTCGGCGCACTCGTCCAGGTCGCGGCAGTTGCGCGCGTCGGGGCTCAGCACGTAGCCCGGCGCGCACTCGCACCGGAACGAGCCCACCGTGTTGCGGCAACGCCCGTTGCGGCACACCATGCCGCCCTCGCGGCACTCGTTTATATCTGCGCGCAAACAGACGCACTGAGCGCTCGATCCCGTAAACTGCGCCACTATATAATGAGTCGAGACGACGACAGCTTGTGCGGAAACGTTTCAAAGATTAGTTACCGATGCAGTCGTTGTTTGCGCCGGGCTTGAAACCCTCGTCGCAGTGGCACACGTAGGAGCCGGGCCGGTTCTCGCAGGTGCCGTTGCGACACAGCGGCCGCGGCCGAGCGCACTCGTCCACATCGCGACAAGCGTTCTCCCGCAGCGTGTATCCCGGCGCGCACTCGCATCTGTGCGACACACGGCATTCGTCAAACGGCACACGTCACGACATCGTAAAGAGATCTATTAGTCATAATTCATGAACAGCAGGACTCGTACCTGTAGGATCCGATGGTGTTCCTGCACTCGCCGTGTTCGCAGAGACGCTGGTCGGCGCATTCGT
Source organism: Papilio polyxenes (assembly GCA_026167825.1). Lineage (NCBI taxonomy): Eukaryota > Metazoa > Arthropoda > Insecta > Lepidoptera > Papilionidae > Papilio > Papilio polyxenes. Next base: position 6,885,387 of record JAOPJD010000013.1, on the reverse strand, counting down.
CGACGTCCTCGCACTCGTCGAGCGAGGCCGTGAGCCGGTAGCCGGCGGGACAGCGGCACTCGAAGGCGCCGGGCAGGTTGACGCACTGCGCCAGCCCGCGGCATGGCGGCCGCGCGCCCTGGCACTCGTCGATGTCGCGGCACAGGTGCGACGTGTTGTCGTGCTCGTATCTGTACGGACACAGCACAAACGTTCTCACTACGCCTCTAAAACAACACGCTAGCTGATTGCTGTACGTGTACAGCAAACAATAGAGATCGACGATATTTAAGCTGCTGTATCCGTAACTAATATATATGAAAGTTTCCAAATGGCCGGTCACTGGAGAGAGGCGAGACACGATACTGACCCGTGGTCGCAGCCGCACTGGAACCCGGTGGGGGTGTCATGGCAGGAGCCGGGCTTGCACAGCTGCGGCATGATGTCGCACTCGTTGATGGGCCGCGTCTCGTTCGGGTTCATCGGGTTGATGTATTCGCCCGGCTTCTCTCCGCACAGCGCCATGTGCTCCTGTCATACAACAAAACTCACATTTAGCTCGCCATACGCAATGTCTCTATCATACCGCGTTCTTGAAGTGTGGGGGCTGAGCCTTTTAGCGAGTATCCTTTATTTTTGAAAAAATATATTAAAACAAATGTGCTGACTTGCGACCCCTTGTCGGGGCAGGCCTCGCAGGGAGCGCCCCAGGCCCGGCCCACGGAGCAGCAGCACAGGTACTTGGTCTGCGGCACGCCCACCGCAGCGCTGCAGCGCCCCGTCTCCGGCTCCCAGTCCAGGTAGCACTGCCGCTGCCGCACGTCCACGCACTCCTCTGTCAAACACAGAACAGACAATGTGGTAACAACATATTAACCACGATATAATTACGGTATAATTTATGATGTATGTGAAGTACAATTTTTTTCGATATAGTGTTCGATATACTGACTTCCGTTGGGCATGGCGACGTATCCCTCTGGGCAGAGGCAGACGTAGGAGCCGGGCAGGTTGCGGCAGACGCCGGGGCCGCAGATGTCGGGCTGCGCGCACTCGTCGATGTCGTCGCAGCGCGCGGCGCCGGCGCCCTCCGACAGGCGGCGCCCCGGCCCGCACGTGCACACGAACGACCCGAACGTGTTGGTGCAGGTGCCGTGCTCGCACAGCGCCGGGTGCTGCGCGCACTCGTCTATGTCCGCCAGCGTCACCACGTACGACGGCTGCACGTCAACATGTCACGTTGTCAATCGATTCCATTTAATCACATAAGAAGTTAAAAAGTGAGCTAAAGTGAGTGGAAGACGTGAGCACTGACGGGTTCGAGGACGGGCTGGTAGCCGGGGCCGCCGGGGCAGAGCTGGCGGTAGGCCTCCGAGCCCGGCTCCGGGCACAGGTCGCAGTAGTTGCCCCACGCCGCGCCTGAGACACATAGACCACTCAAATACAATACAATTATTTCTAAAACATTTAAACTGAGTTTTAACTAGACACGTCGAGCTCGTTTTTTTCATTATAGCTTTATAGGGAATGTGGTGCGTGTTCTCACCGACGGAGCAGCAGCAGGCGGCCATGGTGCCGTCCTCGGAGAGCTCGTCGCTGTCGCGGCAGTGCTCGGTGCCCGAGCGCAGGTCCACCTGCCCGTAGCATCTCGCCTTGCGAGAGTCTGACAACATCACATCACTGTGCTTTATTAAACGCACTTTAGTTAAAACAAACCTTTTTAAACCATCATCGTACTTCGGAACAACATTATTTGCTTCCCCCCCCCCCCACATATGTATACAGTAGCGTGAGTAGTTACCGAAGCATGCGGTGCCGTCGGAGACGAGCTCGTAGTTGGGCGGACAGCGGCAGATGTAGGAGCCCTGCGTGTTGAGACAGGTGCCGTACTGACACGACTGCGGCGACTTGCACTCGTCCACGTCCGTGCAGTTGAAACCCGGCATCACTGCGCCAACAGGACATGGCTCAAATTCAATAATACTTTTTTTTTGGATTTATGCAATCGTGACACTTTAAAATCGACACTCGTCCTTATGTTGAAAAGAAAATAAATCGCAAGTAAACTCACGGTCGTCGACGCTGTCGGACTGGTAGCCCTTGTCGCAGATGCACTTGAACATGCCGTACGTGTTGACGCAGCGCCCGAACACGCACACGTTGTCGAACGTCGCGCACTCGTCCATGTCTGACACCAACAACATACAATTACACTCGATACCTCAATGTGTTAGAGTTGCGAACTGCGGTGTTTGCGTTACCTAGACAAGAGCGGCCGTCGGCGGACTTGGTGAAGCCGACGTCGCAGTCGCACTCGTAGCCGCCGGGAGTGTTAGTACAGTGACCGTTCTCGCACAGCGTGGGGTCGTTGCCGCACTCGTCGATGTCCACGCACGAGTACCCGTCGCCCTTGTAGCCGGTATCGCAGAGGCACATGAAGGAGCCGTCGGTGTTGCGGCAGGTGGCTCGCGGGTGACAGCCGCCGTTGTTGGTGAGGCACTCGTCCACGTCCTCGCACTCCGTGCCGTCCCCGCGCCATCCGTCGCGGCACCGGCATTGGAAAGAACCCTGCAAAAAGTAACACACGTCTTACGGCCGAAGCGAACGTAGAATAAAGAGACAAAAAAGGTGCGACTATAGATACCGGCAGGTTGATGCAGTCGGCGGCGGGGTGGCAGTCGCAGGTGCCGAGCTCGCACTCGTCGTCGTCGGTGCAGGCGGGGCCCTGGTCCGGCTTCACGCTGTACCCGTCGGGACAGCGACACACGAAACTGCCGATCGTGTTGCGGCACTCGCCGGCGCCGCACAGCTCGGGAATCTGCAGCCGAAATGTATTCGAACGACAATAATATAACACGTAACTGTGAAAGTCGATGCGCGTGCAGAAGTACAACTGACGTCCGTGCACTCGTCGACGTCGAGGCAGGTGGGGGGCACGCCGGGGGGCGCGGGCAGCAGCCCGGTGGAGCACTCGCAGCGGTAGGCGCCGGGCGTGTTGCGACACGTGCCTCCGCCGCACACGCGCGCGCCCTCGCCGCACTCGTCCACGTCGCGACACGTGCGCCCGTCCGCGCGCAGCCGCCACCCGTCCCTTCGCAAACGTAACCACTCATTACATTGTCACCCAAAATCTTAGTACTTTACAGTAAAATCAACGTGATTGTTTAACTACCTGCACTCGCAGTGGTATGAGCCGGGCGTGTTGACGCACTCGTGCTGGCAACGCGTGGGGTCCTCGCTGCACTCGTCGATGTCCTCGCAGTGCGACTTGACGCTCGATTGCGCGTAACCCTCGTCGCACACGCACTGGTATGTGCCCATCAGGTTCTCGCACGCGCCGTTGCTGCAGATACCTGCCGAGGAGTACAGCGCGGTGTTACATACGGCCGCACATCTCTATTCTTAGAGCGCTGACAAGTGCACTACTGACCGGAGGTGATGGAGCACTCGTCGACGTCCTTGCAGGAGAGGCGGTCGGGCGCGAGCTCCATGCCGGGCGCGCACTCGCAGCGGAAGGAGCCGGGCGTGTTCACGCAGCGCCCGTTGCGGCACAATGCGCTGTTCTCTGCGCACTCGTCGATGTCTGCATACATAATTACTTTCATTACTAATTGCATCGATAGTAATAAATACTTTTTACGTTTACATTTTTAGTAGCAACGAAAGATTAAAGTGAGAGGCTCGGTACAGACCGACGCAAACTTTGGTGAGCTCGTCTGCGCGATGTCCGTCGCGGCAGTGGCAGGAGAAGCTGCCGTCGGTGTTGCGGCACTCGCCCGCGCCGCACACCTCGTCCACGATCTCGCACTCGTTAACGTCCACGCAGGTGTGGTTCTTAGAGTCCTGTTCGCACATAAATGCCATCAGCAGATCACAAAAAAGAGAATATTACAATAAAATTTAATTTTGCCGTCGACTGCTACCGCGCGGAAATAAAAAAATACTTAATTAGCAACATATGTTCTAATGATATGTGATAACAAATATCCATCCATCCAACTAAACTTTGTAATATTAAAAAAATAAGATCTGGCAGGATTTACGTTACCTTTTCATAACCAGGGAAGCATTCGCAGGTGAATGTGCCGAGCATATTTTTGCATCTGCCGTGACCGCAGAGTCCGGGGAATGCGGCGCACTCGTTGACTTCCATCTGTCCGGGCACAAGGCCGCCGCCGGGTCGCCAGCCGTCGAACGTGCCGTTGCCCAGGTTGTTCTTGACGTCGACGTCCCAGTCGTTGTCGAAGTCGCCGCCGCCCGTGTGGCTCCAGATGTCGGTGCCGTTCGGTCCGCCGAGGTACGGCCGCTCCCAGGTCGTCGCCGGACCGCTCGCGTCCGATATGCAGAGGGTCCGGTATGCGTCGGTACCTGGAACATTAACGTTACATTGTTTAGTAAATGTTCCAAAAGGATAATTAATAGGTTCCATGGTATTCCGACCTTTCTTGGGACAGGCCTCACAGCGGCCGTCGCCCCAGGCCTTGCCGAGGGAGGAGCAGCAGCAGATGGCGCGGTAGACGGACACCTGCAGCGGGTTGGAGCAGCGTCCGCCGATGTACTCCGTGTAGCAATACTCCTTGCGCGTGTCCACGCAGCGGTTGCCTAAAGGAAGTTACAGTTCATTTGACACTTTTATAATACACTAATATATGTTCAGTTCGTTTTTATTTCGCCTGCATGACTCGGTTTAACTATGGACGGATGCGGTCTACGTTGACTTTACTCGTCTGAGCTTGGTCTACGGTGCGAGCAGAACCTGTGGCGTCGAGCGTGAGTCCCGGCGGGCAGTCGCAGCGGTAGGAGCCGTCTGTGTTGACGCAGGTGCCGCCCGCGCACAGCTCAGCGTCCAGCATGCACTCGTCCAGGTCGCGGCACGTCGCGCCGTCCAACTGACAACACAACATATTTATACATCTTTTTTTTTAACTTCTTTCTTCATTGGGTGCTTAGAATCGTAGGGCGATGTTAGTACCTTGGCGAATCCCTTGGGACAGGGGCAATGCTCGGGCAGGCAGGGCGCACAGGGCGAGCCCCAGGCCAGGCCCACGCCGCAGCAGCACTCCTGTCGCAGCAGCGCGCCCGCCGCCGCGCCCTCGCACTGCCCGTCCACCGCGCGCCGCCAACACGAGCCGCGCCGGTTGTCTGCATCACACAGTGTTACATATAGCACATGTTACAACTTATGTGCTCATCGCTCACGTTTATTCATGAATTTGTCGCCACTTTTACTCATTCATCTTTTCAATAATCCTTAAATCGTACTTTTATCAATGTAAAAGAAATCATCTTTTAAACACTTCCTCCGGGACCTCATCAGTTACAGGTCATAGGACATTATTGACGAGCACCAGTATTACAGAGCAGTAGAGTTATAGTTCTCACCGAGGCAGTGCTGTGCGGTGGCGTCGAGCACAAAACCGTGCTCGCACTCGCACTCGTAGCTGCCGTGCGTGTTGATGCAGCGCCCGTTGTCGCACGGGTTGGACTGCTCTGCAACACATAACACAACCACACGTCACTACTTTGTACCACATGCTTACTATACACCTGCACCTAAACATTGCAACTTATTGTAACTTGAATATCCTGCAAGTGACATGCTTAAATGATTCGTAAGTAAATTTATTATATGTAAAATATATTGTAAAGTGACTTTACATATTGGAAAGCAATCTATCATTCGTCTTTGATTTGACGATTACAAATATTATTAACATGCAGTTTACCCACCGAGTATACTCTGATCACTGAGCACGTGGTTAATCAACAAAATTACCAGGGCCGTGAACAAAATTTACATTCTTGTTGTATTTAGTATGAATTTATTTACTTAATATGATAACAGCCAATTAATATTAATGTAAAATGTAGTAACCATGTGTCGTGCGATGAAATTTAATCATTGATACGTCGCCAATCGATTTTCATACATTTTGAAATAATGAAAGTTACACTGATGCTGATAGGATCAAAATTAGAGTGGTTATGAACCCATGTTAGGTGTACCCATGACGTCAGGCGGGCGGTGGATACGGATGCATATAACAAAGGTTCGTAACCTGCGCGGCGGAAGGTGGGGGGGATGTCGCCGCGGTCTATGTCGGAGTCGGTGTCGGTGTAAACTGTCTCACCCTCGCACTCGTCGATGTCGCGGCACAGCTGCTCCTCGGCGTCCAGCCTCGTGCCGGGAGGACACACGCACGTGAAGCTGCCCAACGTGTTGCGACATTGACCCCCAGTGCAGTACTGAACATAGACACGAGCAAATTAAATAATGACATTCGAGAAGCATAGAGCAAACCTCAATTTATGGAAGTAGACTGTAGTTTCGTATCGTCAAGAAAAATAACAGACCAAAGGTTATACTTTGGTATCTTGAAGCTCGAAGTATACTAGTGACTCGAAGTATAACTCACCGACTGGTGCATGTCGCACTCGTCGATGTCTCTGCAGATGCCGTCGGCGTCGGGGTGGTACCCGGGGTCGCAGATGCACTTGTATCCGGGCTCGAGGTTCTCGCAGGTGCCGTGTGCGCACACGCCGGGGATCATCGTGCACTCGTTGATGTCCGCGCCGCCGTTGTCTTTGCTCGGCCCCTCCGGACACAGGATGTCGTAGTCGGACGTACCCGGCTTGGGACACTCCTTGCAACCCACTCCCCAGCCCAATTTGAAACCTGTAAATTTAAATTTTATCACAATTACTAACATATTCCTGGAACAAAGTTGAATTAGTACTAAAGATTCGTTTAACAGGTAAGGGACCTTTAGTGGCGCTGCAGCAGCACTGCGAGCGAGTGACCGGTGTGGTGCCGGGTCCCGAGCACTGGCCGTCCTCATACTTCTCGTAGCACAGGTCCTGTACTTCATCTGCGAAATATAATTAATGATGTTAGTTTAAATCTATATTTGATATAAGTATTTGTCGACACGAGTTTGGCCGCGCTAGGCAGTGTGGTGTACCGAGGCAGGTGCGGCCGTCGTTGCTGAGTGTGAAGCCGGGCAAGCAGTCGCAGCGGAAGGAGCCGGGCGAGTTGCGACAGCGGCCGTTGCGGCACACGCGCAGCTCGGCGCACTCGTCCACGTCGACGCAGGCGCCGCGCGCCGCAGTGCCGCGGTACCCCGCCTCGCACACACACTGGAACGACCCCTCGCTGTTCACGCAACGACCGCCCTGTAAACAAAACATAGTTAATACATCGTTCTCGATGTTAGATATAAGAGCGTGTTAACGGAGATGACTGACGTGGCAGAGCGAGGTGTCGGTGCACTCGTCGACGTCGGCGCAGTACCCGCCGGCGGTGAGCGCGAAGCCCGGCTCGCAGGCGCACTCGTAGCCGCCGGGCGTGTTGCGACAGCGGCCGCGCCGACACACGCGCGGGTTGTCGCGGCACTCGTCCACGTCGCGGCAAGCGTGTCCGCGCTCCGTCGCCTCGTACCCCGCCAGGCACTGACACTCGAAACTGAAAACGCCAAACTATGAACGACGACTCAAGATTTAATAGAAGTCATCCGACGCCAGCGAGCAGTACGGACCCGCCGTCGACATTGATGCAGACGCCGTTGCTGCACATGCCGCCGCCGGTCATCTCGCACTCGTTCTTGTCGCTGCAGCGCAGGCCGTTCTCCACCGGGTCGAAGCCGGGCGGACATCTAATGGATAGCGAAACAGAATTTATAGTTATGTCTAAAAGGTTTCAGGTCCAACGAAGTTTAGTCGAAGTCGATACCCGAATTGCGTCTATAAATATTCGTTATATAAGATATCGTCGTGCAGTACCTGCACTCGAAGCCGCCGGGCTTGTTGACGCAGGTGCCACCCTTGCAGTACTCGAGCGCGCATTCATCGATGTCGATGCAGGTTGGATTGCCATCCTGCTCCGCCGCCTCCGCGCCGTCCCAGCACTGGCACTGGTACCTAACGACACGATACAATTTATAAAAATAAGCTTCTTTGCTTATTTAGAAAAAAATAGAAGTCGGAGGTGGGATCGATTTCCATGCGTTCCGTACCCGATATCCTTGTCGATACAGTCGCCGAGACCGCATATGCCGTCGCGCAACATGCACTCGTTGATCTTGGCGATGGGCTGCGCGTCTCCGCCGCCGCCCGCACCGCCCGCGCCGCCGCCGCTCGTGTCGTTGCGCCGCCAGTCCGGAGGAATGATGCCGCCTCCGCAGAGATGAGTCCATTCCGCTTAAAGTTGAAATGAACATTGTACTTCATTGACACCAGATGATGTTATGTAACGTGAAGTGTAGCAGTGCGTAGTGTACGTACTGGAGCCGCGCGGCGGGCAGGGCGCGCAGAGGTCGCCCCAGGCGCGGCCCATGTTGTAGCCGCAGCAGCAGTCGCGGTTGGACAGCGGCACGGGCAGGCGGTCTCCGCACTCGCCCGTCTCGCCCAGGTACGTGAAGCAGCTCCCCACGCGCCCGTCTGCAATACACGTACAGGCCATTTAGCTAGTCAATAGAACACTTATTTTCTTATGTACCTTTGTGTACACTAATCCATTGTACTTACCTATACAGAACTTCTTGTCGGGGCTGGGAATGAAGTGTGGGTTGCAGAGGCAGTAGTAGTCACCCTCAGTATTCACGCATTTGCCGTTCTGCGAGTTATAATTTTAAATTACCACGGGTATGAAGAAACTCGATGTTGTATCGTTAAGTGTCGTGTTACGTCGCACGGGAAACTCACAGGGCAGATGTCGGGGTCCTCGCACTCGTCGATGTCCTCGCAATTGTTGGAGACGCGGTGTCGGCGCTGACCGGGCGGACACTCGCACGAGAACGAGCCCACCGAATTGACGCAGCGCCCTCCCTCGCACAGGCCGGGCACCGCCGCGCACTCGTCGATGTCCTGCGAAACACACATCACAGTTTATTTAGGGTTTTATCATAGCAGAAAGTCCTACCAAAGTTCTTCTTAATTTGGTTACTTAGTCTGACCTGGCATTCCTTAGTGGCAAGGTTGCGGAGATGGCCAGTGGGGCAGTCGAGATCTGCGCAACGCTCGCAGGGATGTCCCCAGGCCACGCCCACAGTAGCGCAGCACAGCTGCTTGGTGCACACCACGCCTTCCAGCGCGCCCGTGCACAGCGCGCCGCGAGTTTCAGTGTAACACGGACCTTAACATAATATAAACACAACATTTAATCTATGGACTCTACGTCAGAGAATATTGAATTTAGGGAAGACGGGCTTCGGGTTTAACATCGCTGTATTGGGTTCGGCTTCGGCCACCAAGGATTTAAGGATTGACAAGTCACTCGTCATCATTTTTTCGCCGCTAATGTTCGGGTCTGCGTTTATTTCTACAAGTGTTCAATATTGTGCGGCAACTGACCAGTACGGCGGTCGATCTCGCAGCGCGTGCCGGACAGGCCGTGGAAGCAGACGCAGCGGTCGGGCGCGATGCAGCGTCCGCCGTGCAGACACGGCTCGTGGCAAATCGCTGTAAGAAATACATAGCGTTAGCATCTAATATTATAGCAGTTCATATTAAAATGTAATATTTCATGACGAGCTACATGTAATACTAGCATGTCTACATTTTACATTCTTGCACTATGTAAATGTAATCAAAACTGAATGATTTTAGAAGTTGTAAGTTTACCTAACAGTGTGCCAACCACCGCTGTTATTGCAAAAGGAAAATAAAATTGTTACATCAAATATCAAAAAAGAACATTTCTAAGTAACAAAATAAAAACCAAATCTTCCACAATCTTCACATAGTCTGATTGTCCCTTCTTTAAACTGTCAAGCACTTTTTTTTAACATATCACTTGTGCCTTGTTATTTTTTTTTAGATCTTGGCGTTATCTTAGACATTTTGACATACTCACGCTCGGTACAGAACTCTCCGCTCCAGCCGGGCGCGCAGGCGCAGGTTCCGTTATTGCAGGTGCCGCCGTTCATGCAGATGCGCCGACAGCCACCACGCGTGCGCGCTGACACAGCAATATAACACACAAGTTAGAGCATAGTTGACACAACACTAATCGACCCACCCGACAAAGTGTTATATCTCTTAACAGACCTCATACGAGGTGCGTCTTTGTCATTTTGGTCGAAAATTTACAAGATATTCAATGAACTTTTTAAATCAACTAGCACTCTACAGGTCTTACAAACGAAACAGCAGAAAAGAACCAGCGGAGAAGTTGAAGAACAAGTTGTATGCTTTATACATCTTAGACACGTTCCTTTAAACTGTATCATCCATCCCTTACACATATGTGCGGAGAAATTCAAAGATATGGGTCCAAGCCAAGAACCAAGCCACACTGGACCAGCGTGGTTGACTATGACCTAGTCACCCCTAACTTAGGGTAGACTCCGAGTTCCTCAGTGGGGTCGCATAGTGGAGTGATGATGATGATACATTCCTTGTCACTTATTAATGTGCAAGGAAGTAGTTCAAGATAATATGCAGGTGATGAAGCTCAGCGCCCATAAATATCGCTCTAATTTTTTTTTCTAAGATAATCAAACTGATTCAGTTGCTCAAAGTAAGTGGCGTTTGGTGACTCACCAGAGTAAGGGTATAGTCCACCTCCGCCCCCACACGACGAGGCTTCGATTCCGTTGGGGCAGCGACACATATTGGGCGCCACGCACGAGCCTGGCGACCCGCAATCCGGCCGGCAGATCGCTGCAATACAATACAATAACTTGGCACTATGTTTATCACAAGAAACAGCTTCAATATACATTTGCGAAGTATTTAATATTACTTTTAACCTTCTCAATAATGATTTAATGTGTTTATTTCTTTGTTGTATATTGTTATTTTATGAACTCTAAA
>JAOPJD010000013.1:6427179-6437532 GCA_026167825.1 Papilio polyxenes | reverse complement strand
TTGAAAGTAGTAAATTACCTGAAACTCTTGGTATACTTGGTGTCGGTGACTGTGAGGGGGTCATCACTGTCCATGCCAGACCCCTCAGACTCCTCAGACCCCTCGTCTTCTGTTTTCTCATCTTCCATCTGACAAAATAGAAAAATTAGTCATTAAAAAAACAAACTAATTATTCCTTATCAGTATACTTAAAACTGTAAGGTAAAAAAACATTATTGCTTTTTTAATTGTCTTCTTTTACATAGTTGTCGTAATCATCAACTATATATTAAATCGCTCTACATCTTAACACGTTCAGTGCTACCGTACTTTAGAAAGAAAAAAATGTAGTGAAATTGGACGTGTTAAGAACCGTTGTAAGACATTCTGATGCCTGCAGGATGTATTCAGAATATATTGTTTATGGACCATAAATAGCTTCATAATAATGACGTACATTTAGGAGGTCGACAGGAAACTGCGTAGCGTTAAAAACGTCACCGCTTCCGATTTGATAAGCCATGAGTCATGCTATTGAATAGAATTCAGTACTACGTAGTATACGTGACTAGAATTAATCGTTTTATCTAGGACTCTATTAAATTTAATTAGCTACACGTGACTTAAAGTGCATTTCCACTGATGCACGTTAAATAGTATAAATATCTAGTATCTCTTTAAATTGTTGCTGTCTCTCTATCTTGGCATAGAAAGAGAACAATTGGTACTTCTAAAAGATTAACTTTTTATGTTATGACTTATATAGTAACAGGGCCTTTTGTGTTGGGATTTTTTTCCCATTGGGACGAATGATCAATAGACCGATCGGCCCAACGGGAAACACCCGTAACACAATGCAAACAGATTAGACTCAAAAGAAAACATGTGTTTTAAACAGCCAGTTAGTTTAATATTGGAACCCTGACATATTATCGAACCGCGCTCCGTTGACCCCCCAGGTCAGTTGGTGTTAAGACGTTATCTTAAGCAAATAAACAAAGTAATGTACTAATCTGAGGTCAATAAAGCATTAAACAAATCAATAAATACTTTCATCAAGGAGTTTTTGCTCTGTTTTTTAAGTTTTTTTATAAACCACTCCTTTCATTTTTTTTTTGATCTACCAATATATCTAAACATTGAACACTTTTATAAAACTAGCTCCAAATACGAATTTTGATTATTATTTCGTATCGTTTCATTTGAATTAAATCTGTGTCGCTCTATTTATAGCAGATAAGGTTACAATGTTGAAAGTCAATGTAAAATAATAAGTAAATACTTAAATATTAATATCTTGAAGTCTGCACGTTTCTCTCTCGAAATACAAACTTAATTTGATAACTGTACAGTTAAAGAATTAAATCCGCTTTCCACTTAGTATCCAATATCGTACAGCAAAGGATCACTTTGCAAATACTCAGTACGAGATATAAATTCATTAATCCTTTGATCTATGATATATTGGTATATATAAAGTGATTGTCCAAGATAATTACGAATGTGCATAGCAAAAACAAACAACTAAACAGCACTAAGATTCACACCCGTTCTTATCAAGTGTACAATAATAACCTTTACGGTAGTGATAACAATGTTTATTTTCGCATGGAGTCCTATAAAGCCTTAGTACTAAGCCGATATGTTTTCTAAAGTTACGAGGCGATTCTCCTAAAAGTCGTATATTTAATAGATTGTTTACGTAATGTATATGTAAATGAGAATTTATAACTTTTATTACTTAATTACCGTTATTTATGGTCGTATTAATAAATTATTCTAATTTAATATTGTATACACTAGTGTAATACATTTCAAATAAGAATGTACTATGACGTCATAGCCCTTAACTCAAAAAGAGTCAGTAATACTATATTGAATCTGAATCTTGTAAGTATCAAAAATAATTTTTCCGGAAACATTTTTTTTATTAAAGCATGTACTTTACTAACGATTTCTGACAGATCAAGGCCGTTCACAAAATTTGTTTCATACCGGGTTTACATGACAAAAAACATAATTAACACTTGGGCATATATTAGTCAATGATAGTTAAACAACAATTCACGAATATTTTATATATATATATCAATACAATTGCGTAACTACGATACAAACAGATGGACGGTGCGTGGCTGCCGATTTAGCTATACTATACGAGTAGTCTCGTGAAACGTGATGTGTAAGTAAACATTTGAAGGACAAATTTCCCCTAATTTTTAGAACTTAACTCTTTCCCACAAATAATCCTGGGCAACAAAAACTGTACTTAAAACTTCACCACCACTTCGCTACCATCTAATATATAAAATTCTCGTGTCACAGTTTTCGTTCCCGTACTCCTCCGAAACTGCTTGACCGATTGTCATGAAATTTTGTGAGCATATTCAGTAGGTTTGAGATTCGGCCAACATCTATTTTTCATACTCCCCCCCCCCATTTACTTTTTTAAACTGCGCGCGGACGGAGTCGCGACCGACAGCTGGTCTTATATATAAAATTCTCGTGTCACAATGTTAGTTACCGTACTCATCCGAAACGGCTTGACCGATTGTTATGAAATTTTATATTCATATTCAATAGATCTGAGAATCGGCTACTACCTATTTTTCATACCGCTATTAAGTTTTTTTTTAAATGCGCGTAGACGGAGTCGCGAGCGACAGCTAGTATACGATTAATTAATTGGCCGAGGATTGGTTTCCCAGATACAACTCCCTTACCTATTGTTAAGATTTTTGGATCTAGGATCTTTGGTATAGAAGTCAAAATATTAAAAAGTACTTAACCCAATTCGGTGTTCGTAAGAAGTACAAAAAGATCATCTCAAAAGATTTACAAAAGATCCCTTCGGAGCAGTTCATCCAGTCCGCTGAGTCTAACCCACTTCCGTTAGTTCAGAGCTGCAGTACAAAGCATACCGATCATTTTAATCAGAACACCAGAGACTATTTTGCTTTGAAGATATTTTTAGACGCGCTAAAATTAGACACACCCACTCTTACGACCGTGGCTAAATCGAGCGGGTAACTAGGGTTGATGATGTTTACAAAATGAACACCACGGGTAAGTAAAGATATACTGCTGTAACAACAGACTTCAAAAGTTAATGGGCTAAAGGAAGATTTAATTTTTTTTTAAATGTGATGTGTGAAGGTGGAGCGATTGTCTGGTCAAGATGGCACAGGACCGATCATCCTGGCGATCTTGGGGGAGGCCTATGCCCAGCAGTGGGCATTAAGTGGCTGAGAAGAAGAAGTAGAGATGTTTGAATTAAAAATGTAGAATATAAAGTTCTTCAAGATAATAAGAAAAAAATAGAATGTCTTTTTCAACTTGAAAACGTTTAAAGTAAGGTTACCATGGGGGTAAATAAAACAAACTAGGGTTGGCCGAAACTTAGCAAAAAATATAAGAATATCAAATTCAGCCAAACAACTACTACTAGTTTGAAATCATGATACATATCTATGAAAATGGCAGCCCTATTTACTTCATTTCCATATACATTGTTTAAGTGATGAAGATATGAACCAACCGTATGACATATGAGTCAAGCGGCATGCAATCATTTGTTAATAAAGTATACTGTAATCACATGAATACTGATAAAATATACACGCTAAATTAATAATATCAGACAGAAGTAACTCATCTGAAAATTAATAAAATATTTTTTTTTGTTGTATGTATAGGAAGGGGGCAAACATTAGGGTAATCAACGACGGCCCATGAAAATCCGCAACATTAAAGGAACTGCAGATGCATTGCCAGCCTTTAAGTAAAAGGTACGCTCGCTTCTTTATAGACACTTTGGAAATACCGCCGACTGACTTCCGCAACGCGGCAATGTGCAGGAAGTTCCGCGAAAATTTATTACTCTTTTTAAAATGCTACACACGTAACACATAAAAATAATATATTCTAGTATTCTAAATCCCGTATCCACAAACATACTTATGTAATAGAAGTTATGAGGAAAAAATAAATGTACGAATAACTGTAAGTACTTAGAATTTCTATTAACTGTAGTTGACACAATATAATCTAGATAAATTCTTGCATAAAGAAATACCTTTTAAACGGAACTCATTTACACTATAACTAGATTTTATTATTGGTTTTGCACGTAAAAAAAATGCACCACATAAAAAAAATATGTTTAATATCACCTACAGTTTTAAAACTAAAAAAAAATCAAATTTAGTCAAAATCGGAAGCTGTTTTATTGTACAATACAGACGATATCGCAAGCAACAGCTAGTAAGTCACCGACAAATTATGTACTCCGGCAGTTTGTAATATTACTAGGCAAATCGTAAAAAAGTACAATCTGCATATGGAATGGAATATTGTTAATGAATTTCTTCGATATGCAATTTACGCTTTACGATTTATCTAGACAGATTACAAACAGACGGAGTACACGATTTGCCAGTGATGTATATCTTGGTTGCCTTGTGTAAGCCCTACGAGTGAAAGTTGAAATGGAAAAAAACCTGTCCGTCAATCATCGTAATTGATGGACATGTCAGTGACAGACCTCACTTATCATATGTACGTAATGATGGAAGGTATAGGGTGACCACAAACCTTATCATTTATTTTATAACAGGATATTTTATAACGAATCATAACGAGTCATATGGAATGGAAAATACTCAGGACACTGTAAAAGTAACACTGTACAGTAACAGAGTTTTTAAAGATTATAAACGGAATAAAAGGTATAATAGTTTCAGAGATAATTTATTCGATATTTATTTAATAAAAAGAATAAAAATTGTACGAAAAATGCTTGCTTGCTTAATATCATTCAAAACTATTAGCAAAGAAACTTTGACGTATTGAATAGAGCAGTAAAATAAATTTCAATTATTTGTATTTAAAAAATATACGGCCCTTCCTCATAAATGGATTATAAACTTTGACTGCAGTGAAATGTCTACTTTCAACTACAAATAAAACACTCTTGAATATAACTTTGGAGATGCTTAATTTAAAAATCGAATATTTTTAAGCCCATCTACAGTTTGCTAACAAACCCAATATTCGATCAATATTTGATCGACCCGAATATAAATTTCATTATTTTTAATGGAGGATACCAACTAAAATGAATCGATATACCATTAAACGATAGAAAAGCTTTGAAAACTGCTATTGCAATTAAATTGGTAGCAAATGGATGAAAAATTAAGATGTATTTTAGATTGATTTTTGGGTTCCGCCGTAAACCATCAATGCTTCCCTATCTATTAGAATACAGTATAGCATACGGCATCCTTGTACCTGTACGTCTTAGCATACGAGAGCGAGGCTATAGGAACCCGGCACACTTATCCAATTTGCGACCATTATGATTTATTGATGGCCTGCCCGACCTAGACCGAGCTCCCATTATTATAGACAGACCACCTTTACTTCATTGTTTGAACCGCAAAAGGGAAATACAACGCATTTAACATCAATTTATAAAACAAAAGACGAATAAAAGTTTCCTCCCTAATTCAATAAAGACGATCCTAAATCAAATATAAATGTTGGTCTTTAGAGTTGGCTTAAATCTAAACGTGTTTCGCAATTGTTCAAGGAGAAATAAGTAGTCATATTTTAAATTAAGATCATTGACTTCATTCATTTTAAAACATACTGTATAAAATACGTTGCGTTATATTCGTCATTTCATTAGTTCGAACAAATAACCCTTTAATGGACTACTTCATACGCAGTCAACAATGCATAGAATTCAGAGAACTTTTACCTTATCTAATATGATAAGATTAAAGCTGTCGAAACAATGTTATAGCGTGCATACTCGCGTGCTGACTTAACAAATAGTGGAAACGTACCTTAAGACTTTAACAGATGTCTTATAGTCTATTGTCACAATGCACACGTGTGAACACATATGAACGTAAAAGTTGGAGTATAACATACAAAATAAAATCATAGAAACTAGTATATATAGGTAGATATTGTCTTGAAATATATATGAAATGTCTGATTTCAACTGTTAAAATTACGATTCTACGATACAAATTTCCACTCACACTTTCAACTCCTTACAACTCTTTTTTCGCATTAAAAAGTAGCCTATGTCCTTTCTCAGGTTCTAGACTATCTGTGTACCAAATTTCATTTAAATCAATTCAGTAGTTTTGGCGTGACAGCGACACAAACAAACAGAGTTACTTTCGCATTTATAATATTAAGTAAGCATTAAGTCAGAATGTTGTACATATAAACAATTTCGCAATTGCAGTATAGCGGCCTCACTTTTACACAATGTTCCAATTGTATGTGGGTATTTGGATACTTTCTAATTCCATTACACAATCGATTTCGTAGAGCCCTTTGTATGAATTATTCAAATCGATGGTAACGTCAAAACAGTGACAATAAAAGTGGGTTAATTTTAAACCAAATACTAAGCGATTTAAACACATCCAATAACATAGATTAAGTTAAAGATTTAGAGCAGTGTTTCCCAAAGTGGGCGATAACGCCCCCTTGGCGTTTGAAACCTAGAAGGGGGCGATAAGGGGCCCAAAAAATGAGGGGGCATTGAAATTAATTAAAGTAATGAAATTGTGGTTTTTAAATTTTAGGGCTGAATAAAAATTAGGAGGCTCTGAAATATAATTGATTTTCAAAGGGGGCGGTGAAAGAAATAAGTTTGACAATAACAATGTATTGCGTAAGTCGCTTAGGACTAAAATCACCGAGTTTCGAAAATTTACGTTGCCTTGTATACGAGGAGCCTGTCAGATATATTTACTATCCAATCTGTTATCGGCATTGTTTACAAGAGATTGAACAAATAGCAAATGTTTCAATGTCATAAAGTTATTAATATCATTTTCGTGACAATTTAATTGAATTAACTAGGTATTTTATTGCCACAGATCGGACCAAGATAACCGTTGATCTGCGCATGCGTGACGAGTTAAAACATTATAATAGGCTTGTCTGTACGTATTACAAAGCCGACTAAGCTCCTATTAACATATAAAGTATTGTTTTTAAATATAATGGATTAATCTAATACTATGTTTTCTATGATATTAATCACATTGTAAACGTAGAACTTCACTGGCGTGCCACTTGACACGAACACTATTGCTATCTCTGTTTATTTCATAGCTAATGATAGAGATGGCAATAACGTCGTAATAAAAGTGTGATGACAGTGGAGATTCACCGTTAAAGGAAATATTTTATCGTTGAAATAACATCATTGGTTTTATCTGTCCGTCGAGAATAAATTTAATTATTTAAAATATGAACTCTTAGCTGGAAAATAATATAAATAAATAATATAAAATAAATACCTGGTTATAAAGCTTTATAAAACACTAGCTTTCGCCCGCGACTCCGTTTCCGCGGAATTTAAAATAAGGAAACGGGATAAAAAAAAGTATCCTATGTCCGTATCCTGGTTTTCAACTAAATACCCATGAATTTTCAGCCAAATCGGTTCGGCCGTTCTTGAGTTATAAATAGTGTAACTAACACGACTTTCTTTTATATATTTTACTAAACGAAAAGTAATCAAACAAACAGAGGCATTAATACAGAGAAGGGTAACCGACAAGGGAGGGATTACGATTGGCATAATACTCATAAAATTTCAACTGTATGTACATATCCATATAACAGAAAATAATCACGTGAAGATATATATGTTAAATGAGATAATATTATAAACGTGCTTTTGCATAAATTAAATAAACAAATGAAAATTTTATGACGATTTAATGATAAGGAAAACATTTATATTACTACTAGCTGTTGCCCGCGACACCGTCCGCGCGGAATTAAAAACTTAATAAGTAGCCTTCCAGACTATATTCTATATCTGCGCCAAACTTCATCTAGATCCCATAAACCGTTCCGATGATACCTTCAAACATACATCCATTCATCTAAACATTCGCATTTATAATATTAGTAAGATAGTCAGCTTATTATTTCCAGCTCCATTGTAAGAGGCCAAAAAAGCTTGCTGAATAACGATTTTGGTTTCTCTCTTATTCTCTTTGAAAAAAACTAAGATACTAAGGAGTTTTATACGAATCTTTCGGCCGTGGAAATCAACCTTTAAAAATATTAATCAATGTTAGACAGTAATAAAACTAAGCATCCGTAAAACTACGATCACATTAGTAACGACCAGTCCCTGGCCTTATAGAGATTATCATTAAAGCCTCTAGCACACAGGAGCATAAGCGTACCAGAACCGAAGAGAGCCGTAATGCAAGACTCATAAATCGACTCATCCGATGAAAATAGTTACATTTTAAAAGATCCTATAAAGATGTATCTCTTTTCATGGTACGCATAGTTTGTTCTACATTGGAAATGGTTTCGCGTATGCCTTGCTGTCAAATTCCACCAGCGTCTAGACTTTACCACTCGCTCTATCTTCCGGTCCAGTAGGATGATAATTACAATTTTACTAATATTATAAATGCGAATGTTTGGATGGATGGATGGATTGATGTTTATTTGAAGTTATCTCCAGATCGGCTCAACGGATCTCGATGCAATTTGGCATAGATGTACATCATAGAACCTTAGGCTCTTCCAGAACACATAGGCTACATATTAGTTTTTTTTTTTATTCCGCGCGGACGGAGTCTAGGGCGACAGCAAGTCTTAGTATAAATCCAATAAAACATATCCAGGAGTATTTATGTTTATGTAAAAGTAATTTACATATACATATGTCCGGTATCGGCACCGACTAGTTTCGAGCCCATCGGGGGCCCTTCATCAGGGTGAGTGGGACTAGTATTATTTCGCGGACGAGGCCCGTCGCTCACTCTGTGTTTTAGCCGTTCCTATATTAGTAATAATTGATGATTATTATTATTAGATGATTAATGATAATGTCTCACGAAAGTTTGAATAATTTAATTTACATATGTTATGTATTATGATTTACCTGACATCGGTTAAAACAAATAATATCAATTAAAACGACAATTTGAACAAAGCAAAGTCAGAAAGTACAATGCTGTCATAACATTTAGACAGGTAACATTCAGAACAAAGTTATTTGTACATCATTTCAATCTTAACAGTGTTTATGATTTAATTGTGGGAACCAGTTTAAACTGGTTTAATAACCAGTATTAACTGGTATCTACTGCCGATGCGGTACAAAAACATTATTGTTATCCTTCTCACTCTCTTTGAAAAAACAGTGATAGTATTATATTCTCGTACTAGCTGTCTCCCGCGACTCCGTATGCGCGGAATTTAAAAAAAAGATAATAAGTAGCCTATGTGACAAAGAAGATCTAAATCTAAAAGACTACGATCTACATCTATGCCAAATTTAATCGAGATCCGTTGAGCCGATCTGGAGATACCTTCAAACAAACATCCGTCCAAACATTCGCATTTATAATACTAGTAAGATTGTTGTAGAGTAAAAAAAAGTCTACTTTAATATGTTTTTTTAATCACGTATTTGACACACAAATCATTAATTTCTTGTGATGATCCAATAAAGTGGCTTGCTTCCCGTCAACTTGTACTCGCACACATTACACCTGATGTACGCGCAAAAGCGATACAGAACCAATGCGAAGCGAAATTTCTTATGAAACTAACACACGAGTTACGTTCTAGCGACCCATTAAGACAGGCTGTCCACCTACGCCAAACCGAATTTTATAAGCAGACGTACGATTTCGTTTTAGATTCTCAATCTAACTTTACTTTTTGCTAAAGCTACATTTCCGTTTCTCAACTGTGTGTTACAAGCTTTAGTACATTTGTTAGACTTGAGCATATGAACCAAGTCTCTAATAGTGTTTTTTATGAAAAACTAAAGACGGGTTTCGTCCACTTTTTTATTCATAGTTAATGATGGATTTCGTGTCGATTTAAAAAAATATATATGTTACAAAAATTTTTCTTAGAAACAAATGTATAATTTTTATTGTTCACAAAAAGAGTCCATTTTCAATGGCAAAAGTGTAAACAACTAATATTGTAATTCTTGGATAGAAACAATATCAATCATAAAATAATTTTGTGGTCTGTTTTTTTTACTGTTATTTCTTAATAGTCTTAATTTTCTAAGAATCAACAAAATAATTTATATTCAAAGGAAAATTTACTAAACTTATATCTGAATTTAATTTACTCCATCGTTTATTTATATACTATCTATAGTAGTTCTAAAACTAGTAATTAAAAACTGTGGCATAGACATTCATGAACAAATGCAAAATGAAAGTTTATATATCTTTTATATACTTTATTTTATATATACTTGAAAAGCAAAATACTTATGAAAGAAGTTAACAATGCAATTGATATTATACATATTACTTTAAATTTTTACCAATTAAAATA
>JAOPJD010000013.1:6049802-6059886 GCA_026167825.1 Papilio polyxenes | reverse complement strand
GTTTAGCGCTCAGATGACGTCACAGTGGCACGCATTTTTTGTTGACGTTTCATTTCCATAGGTTTCATACTTCAGTGGGATTTTGTGACTTATGACATTGACAGGGGGAGCGTTAGTGAGCTGTCATAATTTAATTTGACTTATGCCCACCGGTTCAGATAGCTTTATAGAATAAATCTCCAAGGAGAAGTTTACTAGTCTACTGGTATTTATGTTGTCCTGGTACTTTATTTGTATTACAGGGGCTGTTATATTATCTCTGTATTTTGAATTAGAAAGAAAGGGATGATAATATGTATTAAACAATACAATGGTGTTGTTTATAGCAATGTGGATGGATGGAGCAATTTGACTAACAATCTACTAGTGGGTTACTATTGTAATGTTTTTGTCAGGTGGAGTCTGAGGAGTGTGACACGAAGATGCATGTGTTGCACGTGGTGTCATACGTAACAGAGCGGTGTGGGGCTCGAGTGGCACGAGATGGTGGTGGTGGTGCAGGTCCACTGTTCGCCTACCTGCCGCAGCTGTGGCACCACGCAGCTCATCACCACATGTTGCGAGCAGCTGCCCTAGCTGCTATCGTACACTTAGTAAAGGTAATTTTTTATTAAAGAATGTCTAAATCAGGGGTGTTAAACCTTTATGTATTAATGCTATTTTTGTAAAGAAATGTTTAATAAGTGTAATATCGGTCGGTGGTTCAGTGGTTAAGCACTTGACTTGTTATCTGCAGGTCTTGGGTACGAATCTTTCAATTTACATATGATAAGTTGGTGATGCAATTTTAATATATCTGCAAACTATGGCCTAGTCACCCCCTAACTTAAGATAGGCTCCGAGCACTTCAGTGGGGACCTATAGTGAGCTGATATGATGATTATTATTAATGTGAATATTCCATACATAAAGGACACACACATGTTCACATACACACTTTTTTAGTATATGACATTTTGTGACGTGCCCAAAATATTGCTTCGCGTGCCATTTGTTCACCATCCCTGGTCTTAAAATAATAGATACGATTCACATTTGACACTAGATATGTATAAACTGGTCTTTTTTTTAACTATTACTATATTAAATATGTTCGCAGGCGCTGGGTGAATGTGCTCCGAGCATGCGGCCATGGATACTGAGTGTGGTGAACGAGTCTACCAAGCTGAGTGAGCCAGCACACGTCTATCTTCTAGAAGATGCTCTGGAGCTGTGGCTGGCCATACTGGAGACATCGCACAGCGCGGACCCCGCCATGCTGCAGCTGGCTGATAACTTGTATCCTATATTAGGTGAGTTTATTTTATTGGAACCCTCTATCTTACATATAAATGCGAAAGTTTAGATGAGATGGATGGATGGATGGATGGATGGATGGATATTTGTTTGAAGGTATGATGAAATTTAGCACTGATGTAGAACATAGTGTGGAAGAACAGATAGGCTACTTATTACGTTTTTTTTATTTCGTCCGGACAGAGTCGCGGGCGACAGCTAGTTAATACATTAGCATTTGAAAATAAGAAGAAATGTGTTGTTTAAATACTCCTTTGTCATATTTTTGTTGTATATCTGTATTCGATAAATAGCATATATTTTTAGAATTAAACAATATTAATGCTTATATTAGTCGCAATTTAGAATAGCTGCCAAGAAATCTAGAACAAATTAGTTAGGACAAACTACTAAGCAAATCCAATATTTTTATTCCAGAACAATCTACAGAACATTTAAGGATAGTTGTATACATAATGCAAGCGTACACATTACTATGTCCTGAGGAATTCTTCCTCGGTGCCGGCGCGAAATGCATGGCACTACTGGATGACATGTTGAGTGACATGCGCACAGAGGGTGTCATCGCTGCACTCAAGATGGCTGAGATAGCGATTAGTGTGACATATCCGGAGAGAAATGCATTTTTAGGAGTTAAAGTTATATGGCCTATATTAATACATGTTATACGGTAAGTTTTAAGTTACAATGTTGTATCTGCGGTGTTGCCACGATATAGTAAAATTGCTAGGAACAGCTAGACTAGATTAATATCTGACTGGAAGATATGGAAATATCTGGAAGAGGCTTTTACTCTATATCTTACAGAGAAGACCGAGTAGAAAATTCATACTAACCATACTAATTTTAAATAATAAATTTAGATGGATGTATGTTTGGTGAAAAGTATCTCCGGAATTACTCAACAGATCTTGATGAAATTTGGCACAGATGTAGAACATAGTCTAGAAGCCAAAAAGGCTACTTATTAAGATTTCTTTTAATTCCCAGTAGACGTAGTTACGGGTGACAGCTAGTTAAAAAAAAACTTTGAGAAATTTCAAAATTGTGGCTTTAACAATATTTACATAGAAATTTTGTCTTTTGATAGACATACATCAAAATGACATACAAATAATCATTCAAAAATATACATTTCCATTCCAGACGTATATTAGAAGGTGATGATCTGCCGATGGTGTTATCAGTACAACTATGTCTCCTCTCCCGAGTCATTCTCCTGTCATCAGATCTGTTCTACAAGGCGGTGCAGGAAGCCGCCAATGGTCTCACAGAGTATGACTCGGATCCAGCAAAAGTCCTAAATAAAGTTCTACATGTTTGGACTGAGAAGATGAATCTTGTTACGCAAGTGGAAAGGTGGAAAGTTGTTGGTTAGTTCATTTTTTAACTATTATTATCTCTAAGGGATGACTGTATTTTAATAGTACATTGTTACATATAATATAATGTGAAAATCATGACATATAGTGGGTTTTTGAGACCAAAATCTCTGTTTAAAACGTATCATATATAAAATTCTCGTGTCGCGGTGTTTGTGGTTAAACTCCTCCGAAACGGCTTGACCGATTCTAATGAAATTTTGTGAGCATATTCAGTAGGTCTGAGAATCGGACAACATCTATTTTTCATAACTTCCCCCCCCATTTAGTTTTTTTTTTAACTGTGCGCGGACGACAGCTAGTTTTTATATATTTTTTGTCAAAGATAATCTCAGGGATAGGGGAACAGATAATTACGATATGTTTTATAAAGAGATTTGGGCCTCAGAAACCTACGCTTAAAAATCATGTGTGTAAGTTAACTTGATTATAAATATGCACTGTCTCTCATTCCGGCAGTGTAATGAAGATATTCATCATGATTTATTGATTTTGTTTAATGATTGTTGTTTTTTTATTAGGTCTAGGTTTGGCAGCTCTTTTGACGACGCAGAACGCGACTGTGCTGCAAAGGTTCCCCGCCATCTTGCTCAACCTCACTGAAGTACTGAACGATGTCATGAAAACTGAAGACAATGGCACATATGTTGAGTAAGTTAAACTCTTAAGCCTTTACACGATGCAACATAAATCTTCGAAACAAGACGATTTTAGTCGCTAAGCGATTTGTGCTATGTTATAGTGGTTATGTATCGAATTATCTGCTTAGTTAACTGTGGGTTTCTATGACCAAAATCTTTGTATAAAACGTATCGTCAACCCTGTCATTATCTTTAACGAAAATAGAGATAACAATATGTTTCTAATTTACTTATTTTGTTTGTCAGTGGTCTGGTGGCACCGCCGGGGTCACGGCCTGCGTCACCATTGGAGGGTCGCGGGGGTGCGGCGCGGTGGGCGGGGGGAGGCAACGAGGATACACCACACGAGCAGCGCCGTCGACGCCTCGCCGCTGCTCATCCCGCGCATGCCGTTGACCTGCGCCTCGTTACACACCACCAGGTAACTTATGCTATCCTGGTACTTTGCTCTATATCGCTATAGACCAGTGTTTCTCAATGTGGGTGATAACCCCCCCCCCCACTGGGTGCGTTAGGAACCTAGAGGGGGGCGTTAAGGGCCCCAAAAATGGGGAGCGTTGAAATTAATTAAAGTAATGAAATTGTGGTTTTTATGTTTTAGGGGTGAATAAAAAATGGGGGGCGCTGAAAAATAATTGATTTTCAAAGGAGGCGGTAAAAGAAATAAGTTTGATAATCACTTCTATAGACATTTATACGCTGAGATTATTTAGGGAGAGTTTTAGAATCGTACTGGGGGTTACCGTCTACTACTGATTTCTAAAGATAGATAAGATCATTGTTTGGAAATTACAGCCTTTGCTTTGTTCTGACTTAAATGTTCCTGTTAATATTCCTGACATTTCTATTTCTTTTATTAGTTCGAATTGTCTAACCGCAACAATCAGTGCCAAAATGGCGAAAATCAAATAGACACAAAATACTATGGTTTATAGCCTGTCCATTTAATAGAGGTCTTTGCAGCCGGGTCTACCTATTTGATAGACATGAAGATACAATATGGTACGAGTTCGGGAATTATTTGAAATGCACTATAAGGTGTCTCAAAAACAAAGTATAGAACGTTTCAATCTTTTTGGCGGTTCAAAGTCAAGTGCACAGTTCGACTTTCTCGTATCCCTTTACTACGCAGCGACCACTGATCTTTATAAATGGATAGGCAATTGCTTATAAATGTTCGAATAAGTTACCATCAGCACAAATCGGCACCAAATAGGCACAAAATACTATGTCTTATAGCCAGTCCATTTATATAGGTCAGTGATAGCGACTTATAAAGTCCAGAGCCATCAAGATGGTTGAAAACCTTATTTGTACTATGTTTTTTTTTCAATACCAGTTGGAAACGTTGAAGAACCAAGTGGGAGTGGAGACATTCGAGAGACTGGTGCAGTCAACTGACCCAGATACATTGAAACAGATCAGAGAATATATACCTCTTTGAACAATATGAGCAAATTGGAAATTTATTCATATTTGTTACCATATACGTAGGTTATAAAATTAAACTATGGCCTTTTTAAATCGTTTACGTTGTTTTTAATGGGGAGAAAATCTGAAAGTAGGTAGCGCTAGCGTCAAAAGTGGCCTGTCATCTGTCAAAGTTTTTTTAAACGTCATTCTAGCGATTTAGAAAAAGTAAAGATGTATTCCTTTTTTATCTTTTATTACAAATAATTTGTGAACGCTAATATCTTAAAAAATACTTATTTTTGAATTTTTCAAGTGAAATTTGAAGGAAGTCCTTACTATGACTACTGTCCACAGATTACTTTACATTTTGTATATAAAAAAATACAGACGAATTGATGACCTCCTTCTTTTTGCAGTCGGCTATTATTATTTTTTATATCTATGTTATATTTAGTGCTACCTTCACTGTTGACAATGCTTACATCTATAGTGAGCAAAAGACATTTCTCTCTCCATTGACACATATAAAATTTGCCTTATAAAGTGATGTCCATAAATCATTAAATAACTTTATGAAAACTTAAAATTTGATCCTTTATAACTTAGCACTATCAATCAATATTGCCATGTTTAAATTTTCAATTGTTTTCAATCCAGTGTGTTATTATCGTGGTTGGACTATATGACAGATGAAAATTTTAATACAATATGTATTTGAAGAGCAATGGAACAAAAACCTAGAAATAACTAGTATAAAAATATGGTTCACAACCAATTGACATAATAAAAAATGTCAAAATACGATTTTTCGGTTTTGGTTCCGAAGCTCCTCATTTATTAGTAAAGAAAAACTAATTTACAGAGATACATTGTCATTGAAGTATTGCTAATCATGGGTTTCTGAGTCTAAAATCACCATTTAATACATACTAGCTTTTACCCGCGACTCCGTCCGTGTGGAATAAAAAATAGAAAACGGGGTAAAAATTATCCTATGTCCTTTTCCTGGTTCTAAGCTACCTGACCACCAATTTTCAGTCAAATCGATTCAGCCGTTCTTGAGTTATAAATAGTGTAATTAACACGACTTTCTTTTATATATATATAGATTACTATCTCTGTGTTATCAATGACGGGGATAGCGATATGTTTTATACTGAGATTTTGGACTCGGAAACCCGAGGTAAGACTTTCTTATAGTTGATTAGATTTAAAACGAAATCCCATCGCAAAAGCTCGGCTTGTATGATTTTATAAGAATTTATATTAATATTTTTTTTAGTTAGCAATTTATACAAAGTGCATTTTCTTTGGTTGTCATGAATTGTATTTTTTTTTTAATGAAATGTTATTGACAACAAAAAATCCTTTTTTTGTGTCTCCTTTTTTTAATTTTACACTTTAAATAAAGTGGCTGCCAATTTTTTTTCGTCATTTAAAATTATATTTGTTTCGCGGCGCCCACGCGTTTACGAGTGATTGCCAAAAAAGTGAGCGAGAGATAAAACTTCATCTCATTACTCAATATGATAATATTTTTAATTGATTCAACATTTTTATGACTAAAAGCAAGATTTCTTGTAAATTAAAAATATTTTATTGTAATATGTAAAATTTAATTCTTTACAAGATTTGAAAAATTATTTATCAAACAGATATTTAAAAAAAAAATTGTACAGTAATGTACATAAATAAACTTTAAAATTGACTATTATATTGTAGCTCATTACAATATTTAAAATACAATTTCAAATAAAATAAAATAAATTTAATAGTGGCATATAAAAGTTTACACTTCTTGTGGAATGACTAATGACGTCAAACTTATGACACTCCAGAAATAAAACAAATCGAATGACACGAAAACAGTGATCCCTATAAATGGATAGGAGATTGTTTTTCCGATTTAAAAGAACCTTTTGATATTACGTGACAATTAATTCTATCAATATTCGAATACACATCACCAATACAAACAGGTACCAGCGTCAAAATGGCGAAATTCAAAGGCACAAAATACTACGTCTTATAGCCAGTCCATTTATAGAGTTCAGTGTATGCAAAGAAAGTGACTGACGTAATAATGACTATGTCAATAGTGCAAAAAGGTATACTTGATTTATTATGCAGTCTAAATCGGTTAAAACGACTGTTAATTTTCATTTGTATTAACCGAAGTGAGGTTTATAAGGGATGCAATTTTTTCCCATTAGGTCATTCGAATTCATAGAAATAATTGGCTCAATGAAAAAAAAAACCATTGGAAAAAAACATCCTATATATCCACTATTTTGGTCGCTATAACCGATGTATGGAGCGGTTTTTTACTATAACTCGGTTATAAGCAAAGAGTACTTTTATGATCAAAAAATGAAATTTATTAAAAAATTGTTCCTTGAGATAAAATAGTGTTAGTGAAGCTATGGAAAAGTTTCCTTATATAATGTATACGTTTTATGTAAAATGTATGTATTAAATGTGAAAAGAATGTCCTAATTTATATATATTTGTATATATTTTGTATGAAACATTCTGAATTAAATTTATTTATATTAAAACTTGATTTCGTTTTCATGGTATTTATAAGTTTTAATTCTAATTTAGTATTAAATTTTAATTTTATTATAAAAATTTAGTTTGCACAATATTAGGCAGTGTATCAAATATATCTTTTTTTTTTAATTTTGTCATTAAGTTTTTTATCTATTGCAGGTTAAAAATTAATAAAGTTTTTAAAAGTCATGAAATGTTTAAAAAAAAAAACTTTTTAGTCTGTTAATGTGTCATTCACCAATTGTTGGAAAACTTCAAGCTTTATTAAATAAAAACGATTTTAAGTATTTTGTCTTGGTTTCATTTATTGTTTCATACATCTAATATGTTTTATATTAACACTAGCTGTCGCCTGCGACTTCGTCTGCGCGGAATTAAAAAAAATTAAATGCCTACGTGTCTTTCCAGACTATTGCTACATCTATGCCAAATTTCATCAAGATCCGTTAAGCCTTTCCGGAGATCAAACAAACATCCATCCAAAAACTTGGATTTATAATATTAGTAAGAATACACAAAAAAAAAAAAAATACAAAAGTAAAGCTGTACCTATTTGAGTGGATTATAAATTTAAATAGTAAGCAATTACTAAGTAATGAAAATTGGTGAATTTCGTTAGTAACTAGGAAATTTTTGCTCACTAGTAACTGTAAATTCCTTATCGGACCATAATCCGTGCGGTATACCGCACTCTAGTCGTTTAATAGCACTAACGGCCTTCGACAGCTGTGACCCTGTCTCCTTAGTGTAGAATAATACGTGAAATCTACACTTATCTATTTAAGTAAACCATTTGATGGCAGTTATACAATTAAGTAATCCAATTATTTAAATTAACAAACTGAGTATAAATACTAATCCACAACTAGGTTTCGATTGCCGTCCCCTCGCTTCCCCACAATAGCCCTAGGGTGCCGGATACGGGGGATCCGTCACCTGAGGCTAAGGTTAGACCTCTTCTGTAGTGCAAGCTGCCTCAGCAGTTGACGCAAGCGGTTTTGCGGACGAGAGCGCAAGCGTGGCCATGGCCTCGCCACTATGCGTAGGAGGAACCTCTGTTCCTAGGGTTTAGTGGATATGCCCTCCATTGGGGGAGTGAATCCCACATAACTATCGCGTCCTCCCCGGGCGCGGAGTATGCATAAGGCAATCCTCTCTAAAAAAAGGTTTCGACTGCTGTGACTTGTATCGACACAATATTGTTATCTCTGATTTTTAAGGATAATGTAAGGTATGACAATATGTTTAAATACAAGTGACACTGCAGTCGAAACCCACAGGAATAACTAGGATGACTGTATTAAATACATTGTTAGTAGATACCAAGCGGATCTATCTGTTAGTGCTGAGTAACGTTCTGTGTTACATTCCATTGATGCGATTGTATCTTCAGATTAAGAACTAAGCTGATTAAGACTAGCAATGGAAATGGTGTATCGTGCGTAGAAGTACTAAGAGAGAATTATTTTACGTTATAAGCAATGTTAGGATCAGGGGCCGATTAAAGAATTTCTTGGATGGTAATTAAAAACTGAAATGATTTTTTATTTAAAACAAAAGTCTATTTAAGCCTCCTCTTTTGCAGATTATTAATGTGTTAATTAATTTATCTATTATTACATCAAAATTTTCTTCGCGTGTCAATGACTTAACCTTTATAAATATCTTATATTAATTATCCTTTAAAAAATTAAACATACAAAAAAAAAAAACTGCTAAAATATAGGGTATATTATTTCGAAGTCTTTTAAAAGAGTTTTTTAAAAATGACAGTCATTTGTTGAGACCGCGAGTGGTCCGGGCGGTCGCGGGCCGATGAGTTATAACAATATATTTATCAAGTGGCAACATTAATCAGGGAATGATATTCATTTCAAGCGTTCGTTAAGATGGCTAATTGCCGCCTCCCTGTCGCATCTTCCTACTATAAATTATTATGTGGTGCAAACCATAAGAATACAAAACAATAATAATTTTTAAACCTTAAAAAATATCCTACGAGATCGTCTATTAATCATGGCAGGCTTGAAATGGGGGGAATTGGTTTCAAAAAAATCACGAAACATTACGCGGACGATTTGTTTCATTTAACATTCATATCACGTTTGCTTTGACAGTGCTAGGCCCCCTGAATGTTTAACTCGCTACCGCTTGTGACTTGTGCGTTTCACTGCGGGTGTCGTGTTTCCGATGCTATATTGTTTCTTGTAAACTCGCAGACTCAGCACTAATTCAAGGATTACTTGATGAAGTAACTCCGCTGGTTGCATTCCAGACACTTGATATTACCTTCTTGAATTATAATTATAAGCATTTTAATTTATTATTCGTTGTTAAATTATTACTTATTGCATTAATTGCTACTAATCATCGCGACCAGCAGCAGAGACAATTTTGATACCAAATTTTACATGCAACCTTACTAATATTATAAATGCGAATGTTTAGATGGATAGATGGATGTTTATTTGAAGGTATATCCGAAACGGCTCAATGGATCTTGATGAAATTTGGCACAGATGTAGAATATAGTCTGAAAGAACACATAGGGTACTATTACTATTACTATTAAGTTTTTTTATTCAGCGCGGACGGAGTCGCGGGCGACAGCTAGTTAACAATAGTTTCAAGAAACAATAGTGTCATCTCTCAAAAAAAAAATGATAACAGCATATTCATGAGTCAAAACAATTAAAATTCACGTTTAAATTCTACAATACTTTTTTTGAATGGCTGCACACTAAGTACTTTTATTCTACGTATTGTATATTGTTTACTTTCTACATACATTTTACTTGA
>JAOPJD010000013.1:3388410-3399380 GCA_026167825.1 Papilio polyxenes | reverse complement strand
ATCTTTATTTAGACATTTAATATTCAAAATCATCTAAAATCGTGAATTGAATAATCTTACGAGAGAAAATTATGATATTGTCACTTTAGAACATTCTATAATGATAAAATGAGACATTAGCGAACAATGTTTCGAAGTTTGAGATTAATTAATACGTAATATGCGTAATACGTAATATTAATATCCACAAATTGTCGAAAAAAACTTCTGATGTTTAAAAGATATGTATAAAAATCGAAAAGAAAATGTAACTTACTACATCAAATTTAATATATTTTGTTATTGATTTCAGGTTAGGTAGACGAAAGGCATTATTTGAAAAACGAAAACGAATAAGTGACTACGCCCTTGTAATGGGAATGTTTGGTATTATAATTATGGTAATAGAGAACGAACTTTCCAGTGCTGGTGTTTATACTAAGGTATGTATAAAAGTTCCCTACATTTTTATATATATAATAATAAAGCAATATACATATGTAATATCGAGAAAAACAAAACATATCTCGTACACGTGATGTATTTACGTAGAAGGTAACGAATCTCATTTTTAAAAATTTTTGTACATATATCTGTCTGTCTCGATTTTAACGGAACTTTAACGGGAAGGTATCTAATACACGCTGGCATATTATAGAGTTTTAATTTTTTATTTAATTCTGTAGTGACGAAATCGCGAGCGGCCGCTAGTTATAGTATAAAATTGATTTGTAACTAATGTTTCGAACCTTCGTTTCAGGCGTCAATTTACTCGCAAGCGTTAAAAACACTAATTTCCATGTCAACTGTGATCTTACTCGGCCTAATTGTTGCTTATCACGCATTAGAAGTACAGGTAAGTGGTTATTATTAATAAAAATATAATATTTCAAAGGATAAAGGAAAACAAGATGTATAAATATAGAAGACACACACACACACACTTCACTTCATTAAAATATTTTACTGATTGTCAGCTTTTTATCTTAATACGTATTTAATTTTATTTTGATAAAGTATTTAAAAAATAACTAATATATTAACTGTTATATTTAACAAATGCAGATAGCCTGTTGATGAAAAATCGGATTTTTTTCCGAAATCAGCAGGACAATCCTATATAAAATTCATCAGCCTTTTCATAACGCTTGCAGTAGGAGTGAGATAGCCGTTGCTTTGAATATTTGATAAAGCTATGCTACTGTGCCATTTAGATTCTTATTCCCTTCGTAAGTGAAATTAAAAAAAAATACTTGACTTAATGTTTCTACGAGTTCACTTGTTGTTATTTTATTGTGTAATAAATAAATATAAAGTTATAATTTTGTTCTCAACGAAATTTGAGCAAGTTTCGAAAGCATTTCCCGACATAAAATAAAGTTTATCGAAATAATATAATTGTTTTCGTACAATCTTATATTCCAACTTTCAATACTTCATTAAGAAAGCAGTTAGGTTCAGCTTTAATTGTAATATTGAACTAAATATTTCATACTTGATCTTTGATTCTATAGATTGAAGTTACTTGGTGTACATTTAGTATAAGAAATACTATATCGACTCTTGGGAACTCTAATGATGAATATTTAATGCCTGAAAGCAATTAGAATGGTAATGTAATAGACACTGTAAGGAGAATTTCAAATACGTACATAACTTCGAAAAACTGAATGCTTTGCATGGTTTGAAAATTAATTCGGCTGTAATATCTAGGTTACCCAACGATCCAGCTGCTTGTGTGCAATGAATACGTAATTAGGTTTGAATCAAATAATTATTAATCTAATGGAAATTAAACTCACTGAAATGTCTGCTACATACGGTTTAATCTGAAAGGTCATGAAATGATATTATAGCTTATAGGGATTAGAACAAGTTTTGAGTTATAAGGATATTTTCAAGTAGGTAGTATACTATAAAGTATCCAAGTTAGATAAACTTTTATAAATAAGATAAGGGCGATTACAGAACTGTCCACATTTAACACACGACACTGTTTCCATGGTGATGTTAGCGTCGTTCCTCGTCTACAGGTCAACGAACCGTGGAAACGTGCCTTAACCAAGATTCAAGACATGTAAAGAATTACAAACCATGGAAACGCACCTTAACGCCTTGTTAATAATATGATTGTGTTTCGTTTTCAGTTATTCATGATTGACAACTGCGCTGATGACTGGCGGATAGCTATGACGTGGCAGAGGATAGCACAGATTGCGTTAGAACTCGCGATTTGTGCAGTTCACCCCATCCCGGGGCAATACACCTTCACGTGGACCACAAAATTGGCCAACAAAGGAGGTGTTATAGGGGTTGAAGTTGTAAGTTTAAAATTTTAATCAATTATGTACTGTAGATTAAACTTATTTGAGAAAACACCATTTAATCATTTGTTTATTTTTTGACTCAGTATAGTGATGTCAAAAAGATTATCGACTTAACGTAAAGGTTGGTTTTTGGGTAATTTTTCTATCCTACACTTAGAACTTAATGTTACAGAAACTCTTAGACCTTTGAAACTGGTAAAAAGTTCAAATAAACAGTTGGAAAGAGCTATTTAAAAAAATACTATGTCCACAATTTTTTATTTATTTTTAAATAATTTTTATTTTTTATAGGAAACAATATATAAGCAAATTCAGGTCTGTATTTAAAAATGTTAAACAAATTGAGTGATGTCATTCAATGTATCACGCATGGTTTCCTTGAATTATGTTTGTTTGTTCGTGCTCAATTCACATTACATTATTTGTTGAGACCTAACAATAATACGAAACATTTGTCATATGTGTTGTTTTAAAAATTAACTAGAAGATTGTATTTTATCTTAAAGTGTTAGTAACAAAATGTTCAAAACATTAAATTTCAATGTTTTTTTTATTTATAATTGTCATTAACATAAGGTTTTGTACAATAATGTTGAATATACCATCTTCTAAGTCTTTAAAGGCAACATTTATCTCTTGTCTGATGGGAAAATTAAGTAAGAACTCAATTATGAAAGTTATTTTTGTGAATTAGTTTAAAACTTCAAAATTACATTTATATTTTTTTCTAGTGTGATGTTTAATTTTTTCAACAGATATAATAATATATATTTAAATCTATACTCAAACCACGATTTAACCTGCACGTCTGCTGGAAATATTATTGTAACTCTTGTTAACCCATTGTCGGTTTGTAAGCACTTTGTGACGTCCTAAGTATAACTAACTGCGATGTTATTGAAAGAAAGGTATTTTATAATACCTAACAAACGTTACCTTAGTTTTTAGGGAATGTTCATAGAAAAAATCAGTGCTATTTAATATTGGAAATAGCAAAATTAATTACTGTTAGAATAAAAACAATTAAAAAAAAATTCAAAGTAAAAAATACGAATATATTTGACCCAAAACTCGTTTTTTGGACTGTATAAGACATGAACTTTTCTTTATAATTTCAGGTTCCTTACGACGTAACTCTCTCTTTACCGATGTTCTTTCGTCTCTACCTAATATGTAGAGTAATGCTTCTTCATAGTAAATTATTTACCGACGCATCTTCACGAAGTATAGGAGCCTTAAATAGAATCAATTTTAATACTAGGTAAGATTTATTTACCCATTTTATTCGTCAAAATTCCAAAAGTTATAAAAAAATATAAGTAAGTTAACTTAGCGCTAATTAAGTTGGTTATCTATGTCTTTTCCAAATTTAAACCAAACCTGTTCAGCAGTTCTGGAATTACGTGAAACATCGATACATCCGAATTTCTGTATTTATAAAGCTGTCGAATCTGGATAAGGGAGAGTTCAAGGGATTGCGATGTTTTTTGCTTATACAGGTTTTCTCTAACCCTCGTTTTACCCTTATGGAAGTCGTTCTTTAGAACCGGATAGTGACTATCGCTTCTAGAGGTTTCTTGTTTATCTATGTCTGACTGTATTACTAAGATTATTAAATTTAGTATTAAATTACAGCACACTAAGTTTTTTGAACTAAAATCTAATTTGACAATAACAAGTCTAATATTACTTTACAGGTTTGTGCTAAAAACACTAATGACAATTTGTCCTGGTACAGTACTCTTAGTGTTCATGGTGTCATTATGGATTATAGCAAGTTGGACGTTGCGACAATGCGAAAGGTTGGTATCAATGCTTACTATGACTAAACAGCATAATAAATTCTAAAAGATTTATTAAAATATGATAAACATCTAAGTCACAAGACTATGAATAAAGCCAAGTACGCAATGAAATATGCCAATGTATAATAGAAAAGAAGTACTTGAATAAAATAACTGTAATATTGTTGTTTTATTATTTTTGCTATTATTTTTAAAGCTACTTACGAGTACGTTGTAAAATATATTCTTAGCTAAGCTTTGGTTATTTGTTTAATTATGTCGTTAATATGACAAGTATTTGTATGTAAATTTTCTCTTACTGCCTCCACAGATGCAACCGCTTCAGTACTGTGTTGTCTTGTTTATTTTTTTTTATTTCATGTAGTAGATGTTACTGGTACAAAACAAATTGAAAATATTCTTTGTTCACGACCATTTATTACAATGAATTTAAGAGTTTGACTTTGACTGGCACACGATTAAAACATTTTTGAAGTAATTATACTATAAGAATATTTATAAAAAAAAATGAAATAGATTTAAACGGTACATTGTTAAACGAAGTCACTATTGCTAAATGAAATAATGGATAAGGAATAGAAAGAGTATCAATGATCACAGATTAACAAGACTCGCTTTTTCAAAGAGTAGTTACGCACAAAATGGCTGAAGGTTATAAAACGGTCCAGATCTCACCGTTTTTAATACCTATCACTCACCGCACTTCGTCACATCACACATCTTCATACTTCCATTTGTACCCCGTATACTGGGCTTTCTGTTGTACTTTACGTATCTCTTTCTTCTTGCTGCGTGTCTATCACCTTAATGTTGATTGTCTGTGTTATTATTAGCCTATGTTTACCCAGTAAGAAAGTTCGCGCATGGCCAAAGTATATTTGATTATTAAGTGTTTAGATTGCACGTTATTTACATTGTTTTCAACATCTAGTATTTGTGTTGTGAGAAATTTGACATCCGTTAATTCAGTAAGCTGATCTGTTCTGAATAGAAATTGCTTTATCAACTACATGTTTGTTTAATTCTCTTATCAAGTTATGTAAAATAAATACTCCCTTTAATATTGCAAAATTATTTTGCTGAAATAATAATTGAGAATAATGTAACTTCAACATATCTATTTCGGTTATTTTGTGGTTCTTGTCGGGCATTTTGGCTCTCAGGTTCCACGATGAAGACCATGCAAATTTGCTAAATTCAATGTGGCTGACTGCTATTACCTTCCTCTGTGTCGGCTACGGTGACATTGTCCCCAACACTTACTGCGGCCGCGGCATTACTCTCACCTGCGGCATGGTGGTATGTATACACTAGAAGGCTGTTGTGGACGTTCATTTCTTTCTTCTCCGTGTTTATACGTTGATAAGTTGTTCGTTACATATTATTTTAGTCGTGGCAAATATACGATCGTTAATATTGTGATTCTTTCTTTCATTTCTATTAATATAGGTTGGTAAAGGTGAGCCATTTTATGTATTTCGTTTATCAATGAGAATAATACATTTAGGATCAAAGTCAAACTCTTTAAAATTCTCTGTCCAAAGTTTTTATTCTTTTGTTATCTGTCCTTTTTTGTTGATGCACAGTTACTGAGCGGTCAAATGCATTTGGGGTTGTGATTCACTAATTTGTGACTATCGTTAACGGGTTCAAATAGTCAAGAGATACAATTTGTTAACGATTCAGGTTTCACGACGAAGAACACGCTAATCTACTCAATGCGATGTGGCTTATAGCCATCACATTTCTCTCCGTTGGTTTCGGAGACATTGTGCCAAATACATACTGCGGCAGGGGTATTGCCGTAAGCACCGGTATTATGGTAAGTTTGTGTTGAAAAAATGTTATATGTGTTGACTGACGAACATTTTTTTGGTTTTATATTACTATCAAGAAATTAAAAATATTTTTTGGATCTTACTTAAAAATATCAATGTTTTTTGTGATATTATATAAAATATGTCAGTCAATACAATTAACAGGAAGTGACATTGCGTTAACACATGACACTGGATTGAACACACAACTTCTAAGAGACGGTGATTTTACTAAGTGTTGGATGTTTAAGTGTATGAATGTCTTCACCAAATGTTTATATGCAAATCGATGTCTTTATACAAAGCCTCTTGCTTTCACAATATTTGGAGGTATATTTTTTTATTTTAATACACAAGCAAATCTGTGAAAAATATTCACATTACTATTATATGAATAATACGTATTTAATGAAGTAAATATTCCGAAGTGAGTTTTTATCGAAAATAAAAAACGTCCATTTCCCTGTTAAAGCCAGCTATTAGATGACTTACATTTTGTAGTATGGAATGCTTCGAATCTTCTTTCTATATGTAGATTTTCTATTCACATTCTTAATATATCACCGATTGCACTATACATTGTTTTTTTCTAAAATGGCTCACTTTTCCTCCAGTTTTTAGACAAGAGAAAAGTTTAACGTCTTCATTGCACCTTTATTAGTGGTTATGTAAAATTAAATTAAGCTAAAATGTTCAATAAATAATATGTTGTATAAAATGAAATGCACAATTTAGTTGAAAAGCACTTGATGTATTGTTTGTTACAATGATTTAAACATTTATAAAGTGTGAATTATTTGAGATTAGCTATTTTATATTTTCTAAATTTCAGTATATAAAATGTTACTATCTCATCTATGTAATAATTGGCAACAAAATTTTAGCTTTACTCCATTGTATTATTGCAATAAATTTTAGAGATTAAAGCTATTGAGTGTGTGAAATAAATTTAACTAGATATTTGAATTGCCATTTTAATAATAATAAACGATTGATACAAAAAATCAAAATTTAAAAAAAATGCATTTAATAAACATATAAAATCCGGTAAGTACTGTTTAATAATAATCAATTTCTTTCATTTTTTGATTTTTTGTATGAATTTAATTGAGTTGCCATAAAAAATAACCGTATTCGGCTAAGTAGCACATAGCTCTTAATAAAGACAATAAAAAAACAATTTTAGTTAAATAGCCTTTGATACGCATTTATTTGAGGAATGTAAATCGAATGCTTTCCACGATCGCTTACATTTTACATTAAGTTATTCACTTAACAGGGAGCTGGATGCACTGCGTTATTAGTCGCGGTTGTTTCAAGGAAGTTAGAGTTAACTAGAGCTGAGAAGCACGTTCATAACTTCATGATGGATACACAACTTACTAAAAGAGTAAGTATTCCATCAGCATCGGTTCATCACAATTGTTATTGATCTAATTAACAGGGGGCTGGATGTACAGCATTGTTAGTGACCGTTGCCTCGAGAAAGTTAGAATTAACTAGAGCGGAGAAACACGTACATAACTTCATGATGGAAACTCAACTCACAAAAAAGGTAAGGGCCTCTTGAACGGTAGGCCGAGACAAGGTAAGGATGCCTGCGAACGGAAATAAAAACTAACAATTTGCTTTTCATTGAGCGGCCCAAATTTTGATATTAACAATTAAAACGAAATAAAAAATAGGTTTCGATGCTTTGCATACACGTAACACAAAATAAAATTAATAAGAGTTTTATATTATGCATTAACTTATTGCGGTTTCAGTTACACCATAAAAAAATTAAGTAATAATTAAGTACTTATATAGGCTTATTTCCGAAAATGTAAGAAAGATAGGAAATAAAATATAAATATACAAAAATACATACTAATGCTATTATGCGATATGAATAATAACTTAATATTATTATAACACAAATGACGAAAGTTATATTTAAAAGTCTAAAAAACCATCAAACACAATATATCCATCAACGTGCTTATAAAATTTCAGCTGAAAAACGCAGCGGCCAATGTGTTGAGGGAGACTTGGCTCATATACAAGCACACGCGACTCGTGAAGAGGGTTCACCCTGGGCGAGTGAGGACACATCAGAGAAAGTTTCTACTAGCCATATATGCGTAAGTTCATCGTACAGTTAGTAGGTAACCTACAATAAATAATATCAAAATTTCTCCTTTTGAAAATTTTAAAGTAGCAAACATTAAAGTATTTATTATAGTACATTGACTATACGTTTCGATTTCAAAATTACAGTCTACGCAATACCTACACTCGTATCGCTAACAATTTTTCAAATATGTTTAATCTTTATTTACAAAATTTATGAATGAATCCACTTCAAGCCACTTATAAGCTTTTTACTCTTTAGTTTCATATGTCCCGCTGTTTGTCAATAAATCTTGCAAATTAAATTTGATCCAATTCCGGTTAGCGATTGAGCTGAAATTTTGTATATATATGTGGCCTGAGGAACTTCACAACGAAACGACATAACGTCATCGAGTTTGAGCTCGTTTAGATAACAAAAACATAATGAAAAGATTGTGTTTAAAAGATGCTTTTTATTAAAAAATTCTATTTGTTATTTATATTATTAAAGATTAACTTTAATTTTTATAACCAGGTTACGAAAAGTCAAGATGGATCAGAGAAAGTTAATGGACAATGCGAACACAATAACAGATATGGCAAAGGTAAATCAATATACTTGGCTTTTAATAATAGCTGATGCTAATATCATTTACACTTCCATTCCTATTGTAGAGGCACTTGAAGTATTGTAATGCCCATTAGACGTAATTAGTGATTCTTTTAAACTTGTTCCTAGTTATTTTACTATCAACTGTGAACTCCTCAAGACCAAACGACTTGTATGATTTAAAAAAAATGAGTTGTTCACTGGAGTATCTCAAGGGTATTTAGAGTATTTTGGGTTTATTAGTTTTTTAATTAAATAATGCTTGTTGTATAACTAGTTTTAATGAAAATTATTAGTACTGTATTTATAGTCTGTGTTTCCCAATTTTATGATTTTCGATGCATGTTACCTAATTATTTTTATAAGTTACTTATTTGAAGGAATAATGAGGAAACACTGTTTCAGTTTATTAATACTTTTATTCAAAATAAATTCATTTCCATTTGCTGTTCGCATGTAGTGCCACTATTATTAAATATAAAGAGAGTAACTTAGTAGCTAAAAACTTACCTTACATACACTTTATTAAAAATAAGATCAACCTTTAATACAACCGAGCAATACAATTTATAGATATACATTTTTACATTTTATACAAATTTTTAATGATAACTATAACATGAAAAACAATACAATTTGGCCACGATTAGAACCAACAGTGACTATTGAGCTGCAAAGCGATTGATCGTAGGACCCGTTCCTGTTGCAGACCCAGAACACGGTCTACGAAATAGTGTCCGACATGAGCACACGACAGGACACCATAGAGGAGAGATTAACTAGTTTAGAAGAAAAACTCACTTCTTTGCAGGTAAAAAATAAATTAACTAAAACCATTTGTAAAAAAAAAACGTTGAGGAAGACTGAAGAAAGTAAAAATTGTGTGAAAGAGGATATGTTTTAGGAAGGAAGTGAAGTCAGATAGTAATGTTGATAGTAATGTATGGAAGAGAACGCTGACCATTCATATTGAAGAGTGTAGTTAGATGATGGTACATAACATTAAAAACAAAGACTAGAAAACAATTTATGACTGTGTCAATGTTAAATTATTGTATTAAATACAGGAGCAAATGAATACGATACCAGACATAATGGCCCGATGCTTGCAACAACATTGGGAGAGAACTGAACAGCGTAGGAACTATCTTCACCCGGACACGGCGGCTGTGCCCACGCCTCCCTCGTCAACGATTACACCGTATGCCAGGTAAACTATGATACTCCGATATATTAAAGTACAAAAGTTTGTCTCTTTGTTCTAATGTCAGGAACTACTCATTTCTATAATAATTTATCAGCCTAATTATTAAGAAAGGTTAAAGAACATTTTACATTATATCAACTTGATCTTCAAGAGGTGATCGAAAAGAAAAATCAGCATATAGGAGAAGGATGTAGGCAAGCTAACTAAGAACCTGAGTGCTACCAAGAATTGTCGTGTGTTATTTACTTTTTTCGGTATTAGGCCACTAGCGTCAGCGTCGCACCCATGGCCACCTAGTCCTGTGGGTCATCAGGCGGCGCGCGCGCACTCTGCGCCGGAGAGTACGGCAGCCCATACGCCGACAGCGCAGCTCGCGCCCACCAGCCCCGCGCCCGCGCCGCCTCGCACACAGCTGCCTAGCTGAGTACCGCCCTCCAATTCCGAACTCCTTTGCTGAACTCGACGAAACTCGGCTCCTATCCCCTTCTTATTTCGTAACTATTAGTAAGTTTATCGGGAAAATTGTTTCACAATAGGGTATAACGATGCAGATATATGAAGCAAGCTTTATTGACTGTTACTATTTTTTCTAACGTTTAAGTATTCTATTACTTTGTGCAACGACAAAATAATTATTATCAATCGTAGTAAATATAGTTGTTGGAAGAGTGAAATGAGTTTCCCGGTTCACCGACGGAAGAAGTCAGCGTGAGACAAGGCCAGCCGTAGTTTCCTTCGCTGTTCCCAAAAGTTTCGGAAGTGTCAGACTGTTTTCTAGTGGTATTGTTTAGGTAGTAGATGAAGAACGAAAAGACCTAATACTGTGAGTTAACGATATGCTTTATCAAGAAACGCCTTGTCAAAACTTAGATGATATTATGTTAAAGATTAATCTTAAGTATCACACTAATTATGTTTTAAAACACAGCAAAATTATACAGCGCAATTATTTGGACATTATTGTTCACTCCATAAATCTAAGCTATTTATAATACACGACGTTAATATTCACTATAATGCATCGCATACAAAGTACACACATTGAACCATCATGATAAGGATCGTAAGTTTACACTAAAAAAAACATGCACACAAAAATATGTTATCTGACTACGAAGTGTTTCGGCAGTG
>JAOPJD010000013.1:2182843-2194621 GCA_026167825.1 Papilio polyxenes | reverse complement strand
AAACAACGCCGTGCCGTTATCGAAAATGGTATTTATTTCAAAAGTACAAAACATTACCTCACATAAAAACAGAAATATCACAAGCTGCGGCTAAAATTTAATTGCTCGTCCCTTTTCCACAGGAAAATTCAATAAAACCAGGGCCGCACTGTAATCTATTTATAAAAAACTGACAGATCAATCTAGATTTATAATATTCATGAAAGGGGTTAAATTTATCCTATAGAATACATGTACAATTAGTGAGTGATTACTGATTGGTCAATATTATATTGTACAATTACTGATTGGTCGAAATTCGAACATAGTTCATAAACAAAGATTTTTTTTATTTTTGATTAAACAGCATTTCTTAATTTTAACTGTGTCAAGTTTCATTGCGCAGTTTTCAGGTAACAACATTATAATATAATAGCAGTTGCACTAGAATTTAAAAAAATATCTCGTAATAAAAATAGCCTTTGTCACCCGGAGGTAGTGTAGCTTCCCAGCAGTGAAGGATTTTTTCAAATCGGTTCAGAAGTTTCGGAGCCTATTCAATTCAAACCAACAATCAAATCTTACTTCTTTATAAAATTAGTATAGATGATACAAACAATTTTAACAAACCCACCTACAAGACAAAAATAAAATAAAAGTATAAGAGTATAGTGCATAAGCTTCAAAACCCGCGTTATTTGGAAAAGCAAGCTTAGAGAATCATTGGATTCTATACTTCTAGATTCTTACAAAACACTCGTGGCATGTAAACTGATCAATTAGCATTTTTGGCATTCAATGATTCTCAAAGGGCGCGTTTGAAAAGTACGCGCTTCTCCTAATTTTTATCAAGTTTCTGAGTTTTTGATAAAATATAAACGACATATTATACTTATACGTCTAAATTATTATCAAAAGAAATTGTGCTGTAAATTACAATTTAAAATGATAAAAATTAATACATACCGTTTCTTGCAAAGGACGATCTTCGATGTAAAGTACGATTAACGCCACATGTTGATGCACACGTCCTTCTCCCCCTGAAGTTGGTTTTGGACTGAATAAGAATGAGGTTGTTGGCGCCCGCCCAGCGCAATGGGCGGGGCGTTCGCTGGGCGTGGCCGCCGGCAGCAAATCGCCTTCACATTTACACTTCTTTTGCTTGTAAGATGCTGCGAGTAGCCGAGATTAACAAAGCCTCGAGTAAAGTCGTCATTCCTTTACTCGGTATTTAGATAGCATGA
Organism: Papilio polyxenes; assembly: GCA_026167825.1. NCBI lineage: Eukaryota > Metazoa > Arthropoda > Insecta > Lepidoptera > Papilionidae > Papilio > Papilio polyxenes. The sequence continues at coordinate 2,193,398 of JAOPJD010000013.1, read as the reverse complement.
TATGTCTACTAAGTGTAGGGTGACCAACTGGCCAGTGTCTCAGTTGATTCTTGAAGAATTTTTTTGTTGAACTATATGAAAATATCTTTTATAATTACTACAATATATTGTCTATCTTATATTAGTAGAGCCGCTATCTTTCAACCAACATAGACACGAAGAATATACTGACTGGTCAACCTTAGACCTTTGCGGCCGATGAAACAAATGTTGGTTAAATCCAAGGGGTCACAAGCTACAAGCTAGGTACTTAGGTTTACGTTTATATTCAATATTACTTATCTCATTATTTCCCCGTACTGATGTTGAAGAGATAGGCCGTGAATTACGAATTCAACGTATTTGTATTTAATACATTTTCAATAATATGTTTTTATACAAGTGTTTTTTATACAAATAAAAGATAAAGATAGCCTTTTTATCCCTTAACACAAGTTACATATTATAAATTACATATTATTAAACATAATTTTGCGAACAATAAACTATTACTAGACGTAACGGACGTAAGATGTTTCAAATCAGCTACACACCTTCAGTTTTAAGTGAAAAGTTTAAACTTACATTTAGGCATAATTTTAGCTGTCAGTTAAACTACATAGTTCCCGATTTCGCCTACACAAGTTATAAGTTACAACTATCACTATACAATCCGACTGTTCAGTTAAAACTGAAGGTATGTAGCGGTGTAGCTACTTAGATCACAGGAAACAATTTCTTTTCTTTTCTTCTGATCAACCTATTTGCGATTATTTTGATTATTCTTAGCAAATATTTTTCGGTAGTTGTATTCTTTTAACGTAATTTAAAAATTATAACAAAGCAGTTCATATAGCTACTTTATTAATCCTACTTAAATTATATTACTACTAACTAGACTTTGCCCACGTCTTTGTTCTCGTGAAATTAAAAAACATAGTAGCCAATGCGCTATTAAAGAGCCAAATGCAGCCAATGCAATCTAAGTGCCAAATTTCATCCAGATTCGTTTAGCCGTTTTAGATTTACCTGCTAACAAACATCAATCCACCCATCTAAATTTTGGCATTTATAATTTACTAATATTTTACTATAGCTGTGAAGAAGAAGATTTTCGTAAGCATCATTACGATTTGACACTTTTACTTTATTCCCCAATTCTTCAAAAGTTTAGTAGGAAGTTGATTTCACTTGTCTAATATAAGCTGTTTCCTCTTGTCAAAGAATATTTTGTCAACAATAATATTCATTGAAAAAGTAAAGATAACATAACTCTTGAATAATACTTCAATACAAGTTTTAACGCTGAATAATTTCACGGTATAGGTAATTCTTTTAACAACTTACTTAACGGACAGGTATCCATTGTAAATGAACTTCTGCAAATAACTAATATGTAGTATGAAGACTACGAGTTTCCATTGTCTAAACACTTAAAAAAAACAGATAGCCATCCCACTCTTTATGGTTACATCCATATCTTTGAAGAAAAAAATGAGACAGCAATGAGTTTCAATTTAAATGTCACGACAGTCAAATGTTTAGTTAATCTTAATAATATTGAAAATGCGAACATATTTATGGATATCCATCCATCCATCTGTTTGTTAGAAGGTATCTCCAGAACGGCTGCATGGATCTCAATGTAGATGTATAACACAGTCTGGAAGAATACATAGGCTAATAATTATGTTTTTTAATTCCGCGCGGACGGAGTTGCGGTTTACAAATAGAGATATCTTAGCACCAAATTAACTAAATTTGTAACGATTAGAAATCTTGAAAATCTAACTGAGGTTCATCACTCCAACGAAGGAATTTATTAAATCGATTTCAATTGAATAGAAAAATGTAACAGTAAAATATAAGCTTTAAAATAAACTGTATTGATATCAAATATCCAGTAATAGTAGGGATTTATTATCTTTCCGTCCTTTTTCTTATTAAGGGTTGGCACAGTACCTACATAATTCCATACATCTAAATCAGCCATTATCTGAATTCACTGCCTTCGTATGCCACGTGCATACGATCCATTTCAGAAAGAGTAATATATGTTTTTAATTTACGTATAACCTGGTTAGAAATCGCAATAATGATCTTTGGACTGTTAGTATTAAGACAACCAACCGCTGAACTATGCCTTAAACATTTTACAAATCTTGATCTACACGGAAATGTATAATTTAAATTTTTTATCTTTCTGTTTAATTGCTTAATTAATTTGTAGTAAGAATATACATAATAGTGTACTGTAAAACAGTGAATTGCTTTTAAACTTGCTTACAAAATTCATTTTCATTCATTAATATGGTCCAAAATATGGGTCATCAGTGCCATCTGTTGGTTATAAGTACAATAGACAAATATTATAGAAGCGAAAATTATGCTTTTGATGTTTCCTATACCTTCGTGTATTTTCTGAATTAGAACGCGTCCAATCAATAGTCATCGCAGAGTTTAAGCAGATGGCGGCACTTATCATACACAAGGCGTTATCAAGTTACATACGTTTTTTAAAAACTTAACGAAAACCTTTTCAATTAATGCCGCAAATAACCTTTACCAACATCTTGTTATATTTGAATTTTTTTTCTACAAAAGATGGAGATTGTTTATAATTTTTTATATTAAATTCGTATTCAAAGAATGTATTTTGACTTCAAACAACAAAATAGCGTACGTCTAAAAACGAGGACATCTTTTACCGCCATCTTGCGTCTCTTCTGTCAAATGCGGTCGGTTTTCGTGGAGTAATTTTATCTCAGCGTTTTGCATGAAGCAAACATTGAAAAACTTGCAAGTTATACGATAGAATTCGTAGTTTTATTGGCAACTTCATGAAAATGTACGTATAAATAATGTGGCGGAAAATTTAAGTGAAAATAACAAATCAAGTCTAGAAAAAATGCCTACTCCAAGTTGGGCGTGCGTGACAATAGAAATGTCGTAGACGTCGATCGATTGCAAATGTGAATAAATATTAAATGTAAATATATATTAACTGCAGGAGAAAGTTTAACCCCATCACTGTGATGTTTTGATTTGTGTGGGAACAATAACAAGGATCTACAATGTCTGATATGAAGCAAGTGAAAGTGGATAATTGGGGAATTTATTTCCTTCAAAGATTGAAGCATTTCTTCAACCGGACTGATTATTGCGATCTAACACTACAGTTCCAAGACAATGCTCAACTCAAGGTACATAGACTAGTACTTAATGCATGCACTGAATACTTCGAACTGCTTGAAAGAACATGCGAGATGTACGAGGATTGTTTGGTTATGCCGGATGACTTGCAAGCCGACGTCGTCGTACCTATAGTTAACTTCATGTACACCGGACAGCTCGGTTTCAAGCCAGAATTGTTGGAAAGACTTTATCAAACAGCACAGGTAATGAATATGCCAGTCTTGACTAAACTACTAGATGCCCACAGAAATCAAATGCAGCGAACAGGTCACGATTATCAAAATTTAAGATCATATTCAAAAACATTTGAATCCTCCAAACAATCAAAGTCACCAGCAGTGGCCTCAACTAGTTATACAAGCACAAAGCGTTCATACAGTAAAGCTTTTGATAATTCATTTCCTACAAAAGTTAAAAAACAAATTGTTGAAAAAAATTCACACAAGCTTGATCAAAATTTACCAAATAATGAAATTTCATATTCACAAAAAGAATTCACAGAATATCCTGTAAAGAAAAAACCTTCAATTGCTGAATCACGACCAACAAGATATGAGCTACCAGAAGAATTAGATGGTGATAATATCTTTGACAACTCATTTACAAGTATATCATATGAGTCAACACCGTTGATGGTGCATCCCGAAACTGTAAAGCGTTATTCTTCCAAAAAGACTAACATTTTTGATGAGACTTCTAGTACTAAAAGATTGCTTCATGGCACGTCTACATTAGACATTGTTGAATGTAAAAAACTGTCAACAAATGAAAACATTTTTGATGATATCTCTGAAAATGTTCAAGACGATGCATTCTCTTCAGATGTTTCTACAAGACAACAGAAAGACTCAAATCAACTTTTTGATCTAATTTTGGATAATGATAATTCAAAAGCAACAATAGAAATTAAGGATAGTGAAACATCTAAGAAGCCAAAAATAGATCATGCCAAAATAATAAGTGATGTTCTCAAAAAATATCCACACTTGGTAAAGAGTAATAAAAATATAAAACTAAGGGTATTGGATGCTCCTATTAAATCAAAAAAAACCAAGTCTGCAAGTTTTTATCATGATGAAAAAGATGTAAAACCAAAACATGAACAGGATTGGACACTTGACATTGATGTGCTTGATTCAAAAGGAGCTGCAAAGCTAATAGCGATGGGGGTTGACAATGTCAAGGGCCCATGGATATGTCTCATCTGTGGTACACCTGGAAGAGCCTTACATTTCGGCTCCTATTATAAATTCCGAAGACATTTAATAGAAGTACACAATGAAAAACCAGTTGTAAATATGTGTGAATATTGTGGATTGAAATCACATAAAAGAAATTACCTTTTGCACCATCTATACACCAAGCATGGTGTGCCTCCTCCCTCACCTTATTATTTCCCAAAGTGTAATCAATGTCCTTACATAGCTTTATCTGAAGCATTACTTGTAAAGCACAAATCAACACAACATGATGATAGCAAAACCTTTGCTTGTAATGTTTGTGCCGCCACATTCAGTTCCTCAACAAGGCTGCTTACACATATTCAAATGACAGGACACAAGTACAGTGCTGATAGAAGAACAATATTGCATTGTATTTATTGTTATAAAACATTCTCTCGAGAAACAAATCTCTACAGCCATTTGAAATATAATCATAAACAATCAGCACAAACTGATAAGATTATTGAGGAATCAGATGATGAAAAAGAGTACAAAAGGCCTACAAGTGGAAAATCTGATAAAACCAAAAATATTTCTCTTACCTATACAAATGAATATGAAAATATAGATGTCAAGTATCAAATACAACAGAAACCAGATGGTAACATTCAAGTGCTTTCAAAATTGCCACAGTCTCCTTCTTCATCAAAACATAAGATATTAAACCCCTCCTTTAATTCACCTAATAAATCGGCCCAAAAATCAGAATTATCATTAACTAACAAAACTAAACCAGAAATTTGTGAATTGAAACCTTCTAAAATCATTAATAAAGAAGATGAAATTGTTGTAATTAATGGAAATGAATATATTATTAAGGAAAATCATCTTATTCCAAGGTCACAAAATGCCCCTGAAAATGAAGAATATATATTAGGCAATGACATAGAACAAAGTGAAAGCAATTCAGTACCAACTACTTCAATGGAGTTTCCTATTATTCAACACAGCAATACCGAGGACTCTAAAATGATAATTAAGAAACCAATTCATGTGAATGAACCAATAGAAATTGTTGTTTCAAGCGAGGAACAATACAAAGCCTTGATGTCATCAACTCATTCTATTATTTTTGAGGAACCAAATAAAACACTGACAGTTTTAACTGCCCCTCAAACTTCTACAATTGAAGGTACTACTATTGATCTTGATAATACTCAAACAAATGATATGATGATAATTCAAGAAAATTATCCATTAAATGTGTCTGAAACTGTTTCTACCGACAATAACAATATTGTTGTGGTATACAGCCACCAAGTGGATGATTCAAGTAAACAATTCCAATACATACCAACTCAAGGTATTGAGGCACAATTCATACAATCTTCAGCTATGGTGACTCAAAATTATGGTACTGTAACTACATCCACTCCAGTTATGAGTGTCCAAACATTAGATACTAATGTGAATGAGTCATGGCAGAATAGCCTTAAAGAAAGTGTTGAAAGTGTACCAATTCAGGTAAAGCTGCAACAACATGTTGAAGTTAATGATTCCAATACACAACAATTGATTGGAGACCCACAAAATTCGTCAGATGTCCAAAGTACTCAAGATATTCCTACCTCAGAAGACCCTTCAGTTATTTCAACAGACTTGGATACCATCGATGAGACCACTACCCAGACATGCTTAGAAAATACGAATAATTCTGAAACAGTTAGTATGGATCAAGTATTAATAGATGAAGTCCCTAGTATGCCGACCACAAATGTACCTATAACAGAGCCAAGTGAGCAACTGGTACATAAAGAAATACAAACTGAAAGTATAGATATTGTATGTTCAAACCAATTAGATGTACCAGAAAATAATGTGAAAAATATAAATAATGGACAGTTAGGTATAGTTGCAGATAAATGTAATGAAAACATAATTGTTTTACAACAAAAAGTTGTAGAGCTTGATATAAATAGAGATGTGAATACAACAATTGTTCAAGATGCTTCAGTTATTCAACAAAATTTAATTACTGAAGAAGCTGCTCTGAATAGTGGTTCCAGTAGTGTTGAGGTACCAACAAACAACATAGAAGTCAAACCAACACAATCTGATAAAGAACTGCCTGATCTAACAACTGAGTGGACTCCAGTTGATAAGGAGAATTTGATAGCAGACAATGTTGACACTAATATCACAGGAGGTTCGGCATACATAGAAGAATCTATTGAAAATATACAACAAGAAATGGCCAAACAATTAGAAGCTATTACAACCGAAAACAAGACAATGCAAAACAGTGAACCTATAACCACATCTACCACAAACCAACCTGAAATGGAAAATGAATCAGTTATTAAAGAACTAGTAATTCAAAAACATTCTTCGACTTTAGGTTTAGATGACAGTGAAATTTCCCCTGATGAAACCAATGCCAAACTGCTTGTTTCACAAACCAAAGACAAAGTAATCTCTGAGTCACTACCAACAACAATTGTAGAACCTGCGTCCACTGATATCAGGGGCAAATTATCAAATATTACAGATAAAGTAGAAACTACCAGTGAAAAAAATATTCAAGACAATATGGTCACTGCAGCTGAGTCTGAAAATAATACTGCAGATGAAAATGACCCCAAAGATGTACCACTGTCACCTGAAAACAAAGAAATTGTAAACCATGACAAAAAAGACACAGCTGAAGAAAAGACATGTTTAATAGAAGAAAATCATACAAAGCCACAACAGCGGCCTGTTATATCACTAAATAATAAAGCAAGAGAGAAAATTAATACAATACTAAATGATTGGGATGATAATGATGATCAAGATGAAAAAGAAGATGACTTGAAGAATGAAAGTGAGTTTATTGTAGCCAAGAAAAATGATGAAATTGTGCAGGAAGTAAAAATTATACCAGAAGTGAATGCACAAGAATCAATTGAAACGCCTCCAGTTAAAGTAGCTGAAATCAGTAATGAAAAAATAAAAAGCATTGTAAGTGATTGGGATGATGATGATGATGACGAAGAAGAAAGTAAATGAAAGCAACACAGTATACAAATGTGTAATGTGTAAAAACTATTTAACGTTGTATCTGTAGAACTCCACTTTTACGTTTGTATTTCTATATTGATATCCCTTTTATTCTTTTTGATAATACAAGTGTCACAACAGTCAAACCTGGTTAAGCGATAGTCCGGACCTGGCAGACAACCTCCATAATCAAGTTCCTTGGACTCATGCTTATCCAGGTTCAACTGTACATGGAATACAGTTCAGAAATAAGTTGCAACATTTTCTACTGAATTTAAGTTCTATTTACAAAATATGTTTGTAATCAGATTGAAATTTTGAGTTCATTACAATTTTTGTAATTGGTTTTAACCAGCTTTTATTTCATTATGAAATACATTGTTGTTGTATATATAGAGTGAAATTGTATGAATGATCTAAACTTATTTTTTAATTAATTAAGCAGACAAACACTTTGACATTGTAGTGCTTGCCAGAATATAATTTAAGTATAAATTGGCACTTGCATTCATTATCATGGGTAAAATTTTAATCTTTCATTAGCTCCTTTGATGTAATGAATAAAGTTTTCATATTTGTAAAACCATGTGAAGAAAAAAAAGCTTTTGCTTTTTCTATATACATATATATTATTTTTTACATGATAAAATAATATTGCGGATATGTAGGTATTATTGTAATCAATCCATTTTTAAGTGTAAGAATCATAGTTTTACGAATATATTTAACATTAGAACATATTCCTATTGTATCACAATACAATTGGTTTTAATCAATTTATTTTATCTATAGCCTAAGTGTTAGTAATAAATACATTTTACAAGAAATATTGTTTTATTTATGTAAACTACTAACCGTTGCCAGCGACTCCATCCACACGGACCTAAAAGTACTAAGTAGCCTATGTGTTCTTCCAGACTACCTCCTACATCTATGCCAAACTTCATTAAGATCTGTTGAGCCATTTTGGAGATACCTTCAAACATCCATACATCTAAACATTCGAATTTATAATATTACTAAGATTGTGTTATTTATTAATTTTTTGTTCATGCATATACAGCATGATTTTAACAGACACCATGTTTGAAATTATCTAATTACTATCTTTGATTATTAGGTATATTTTTATCACTGAGTTTATTGGATAATATTAATTCTTTAATCCTTCTATTTATCCCAAACTGTTTTAATTTAAAAATATTGTTAATAATTAATTATTTTGTTTTGGAAAAATGGATATACTTTGTTGAAATAAAACAAAATATTTATGAAAAATACTGTTTAATTGATTTTATATATTAACAACAAACTGCCATTTCACCTATTGATATATTGTTGTGTATTTTTAAATGTTACAATGATTTCTTATCAGAAATTCAAGAATTCTGTAAAAACATCTGTTTATAATTACATTTGTAAAAGAAAACATCAAGTTTTGAAAAATGGATAACCCGCAGCCTTTTTTCATCAAGTAGCAAGTTAAAATGTTAACATATGCAATGTAAAACTAATATGAATTCAATAAATGCAATTAATGAATAAATCACATCAAATTCACAAAAAAAATATAATCATTTTTTTATCAACAATCATGTTTATTTAGAAAAGAGTAAAGTTAGAATTAAAGAAATAATTAGGCAAAGAATTAAATAATACATATTTAATAATATGTTTCAGGAATGAATATAGCCTTATTATATATTAAATTTCTTTTATATAATTCAAAAACAACTTGCACATAGCTACTACTTGAAATTCTGCAAATTATTTGAACTGAGCTAATTTTATTGAAACATTGTTTCAAATTATTGTATACATTATTTTGGAGTTACTTTCCAATTTGCACTATAAATTGCTGAATTTTCTTCTAGCATATAACACTTTATATATTATAATATTGCAAAATATTAAGCTATTGTGTCACTACAATAAGTACACCTATGTAGTGTCTGAGATTACAATTGCAGAACTTCACTTGAATAAAACCTTTCATATGCAGACACCAATCACATTTGCCAAGGACCTGTCATAAGATGAACTAAGAGCTGAACATACATATGGAGAGAAAATAATAATTATATTTACAAAATAAGTTACAATATTTACATTTTACTTTTGAATAATCATTTTTTATGTTCAATGTGAGTGTTGCCCTAATCAGAAATTGAAACTAAAACATATTTCACCATGTATGCAAGAAACACAAAGCCGACAAGCACAAAGAGATTTGTTAGAATGTAGTACATGTTGGATTGCTGTTCTGTTGTCACTTCACTGTCACTATTCGTGTTAGAGTTGTTGGCGTTCAGCAAAGCTTCCTCTCTCTGTTTGATCAACTTTTCAATCTCTTCCACATATTCCGGAAACAGCTCACAGAACATTTTGTTTTTGAGGTTTATTTCAAGCGATTCAGCCGCCAAACATCTTTTTTGGTATTCCGACGTCTCTATAGACCCCAGTGTCGGAGTTTTCTCTAACATGAAACTAAGTAGCCCTGTCAATATGGTTGAGATTGACCACGCTGGATTCCAAGTATCTGGATGAAAATCGGTTATGCTGAGACATAAACGAGTGTTGGTCTTAAATCTTCCATTAGGCGTAATCATATAAATCGATGGTGGTTTAAATGGGAATTCTCTGGGGAAGATAATTTTGCCGTGATAGTAACCTCCTTCGTATGGGCTCTTTTCGGGGCCCTTTACAACGTAATGCCATTCCAGGATATTAGATGGCACAGGTTCAGCAGTCACATACGGTACTGGGTCATTTTTAAGCCTGAGATAGTCTTGTTTCAATCTGCTAGTAGCGCCCGTCACCTTAGTTTTTGGCATCGTATATTGCACAAGTAACTTCAAATACTATTTGAAGTAGATACTATGCATTAAAGCAACTTATTCATTGTACAACTGTTATATTTCCAAAAGAATCTCTTGAATATGTTAACTTTTCACTAAAACAAATAATCGGTATAAAGAACAGGAACAGGATACGTCACTACCAAAAGACTTCCGAACTTGCGATTCGTGATTTGCTCAAACATCAAGTGCCTAATGTCAATGTCACATATGGTACATCGTTTTTCGTCACGAAATTAATCTTAGTATATCATAATAAAAGAGAAGTATAAGGGAAGCGTTAAATGTGTAAATATAATTTAATTCAATAAGAACATAAAT
>JAOPJD010000012.1:10789815-10802608 GCA_026167825.1 Papilio polyxenes | reverse complement strand
CTGGCTATAAAGGAACGGCTTCACAGTATACTGAATTGACGTCACACTGTACAGTGGTCGCAGTGCATATCGGAACACACCGTCAGTTATTTATGTTTTTTTGATTAAAAGAGAGATAGAATATTTTAGCTTTTACAATGTTTTCAATTTAAAAATGAATGGCGGATTCGATGGGCACTAAAACAATAAGATGCATCAAAAGGGACGACGAGGGAGCGCACGAGCTGGTGACGCGCACCGAAGCCAAGACCGAGTTCCTGCTGAAAGACTGCGACCTGGACTCGCGGCCGCCGGCGCTGCGCTGCGTGCGCCGGCGCAACCCGCACCGCACGCACTACGCCGAGATGCGTCTGTACCTGCGCGCGCAGGTCGAGGAGCGCGCGCTGCTCGTCTGGGGCTCCGAAGAGCGGCTGCTGCAGGAACGAGCGGCGCGCGAGGAGCGTCGCGAGCGCGCGCAGGCCACCGCCGCCCGCCGCCGCCTCACCGCGCTGCGCATGGCAGTGCGCTCCAGTCTGTACGACGGCACGCACGTGCAGCACGAGCACCGCTATGGCGAGGAGACATACGACGCCGAGACCGAACAGTACTCGCGCTCCTGCGACGACTGCGGTCACACCCAAACCTACGAGAAGATGTGACACGTGGCCATGCCCCACCATATCTACTCTTTGTCATTGAAGTTTAAGTATTCTATATCTCATGCCAAAAACTAAAACAAAATACAGGACAATAGAATGTTAAAAGTGTGTAATATAAAGTGGAGACGCTCTGTGAGTGCGGGTCGCTGAATCTGTGCTTGTACACTTTGAGAACAAAAGATAATTTTAAAGTACTTTCTTGTAAATGTATAGAAACAAAAATTATGTATTATAAAAACACAAACATTTCCATCCTTATGGTCTAAAATACTTCATATTGAAATTTTTAACACATAACCTGATTTCGCCGACCTATGCGTCTTCTCCTGCGTAAAATTCACTTTCTCTTCCCAAACTATCATTATAAGAAAAGTGGGAAGGGAGAGAAACTAAAATTAGGTTTCCAAAATACACATTCATCAGACGAATTGCGTAATTGCTTCTAATTGATAGAGTTGGCTATTTGTGTAACTGATGTTGTTATTGCTGGAGTCTACTTCTGTTAAGTTATGAGATCAGTCAAAAGTGTGCTAAGATACAAACTAGTGTTTAACAAATAATATAATTGTTTGGCTTCTACTTGGTAAAAATCAATTCAAATAACTATTAAAACTATTAAAATACAAATATAATATAACCATTGTATTTTTCCTTATGATGAATTGTGATTCATTATGTGTAATGAAAGTGGTACGAGTCCATCAGATGCGGAGTGCAATGTCCTTTATTACAAAACAACTTTATTACAGAATTATTTCCTTTAATGAAAATACATATTGAACAAATGCAAGACAGAACGCTCAATTTAACAATTTCCTGTAATGGAATTACATTAAAAAAATATAAACTTAGGGATATGTTAGATAGATTTCAAATCTTCAGGTAAATCATTCTTAGGATGTTTGTTTTCAAAATGCTGTTTGTAGGTTTTTGGATCTGGCATCTGCGCCTGCAATTTAATACATTTCTATGAAAACAACCATATCAAAACACAGCAGTCATTGTGTTGCATTGTGGTTACAAAATATAATAACAATCTCTTGTGATACACCCGCTGCCATCATACATACATACATACATACATATATGTACATTTAAGTAAGACTGCCATATGTGTAATTTAACATTCCTCTGCTTACATCGTTTTGGTATTCATTAGATTTTACAATTTCAATTTTAAAATAATTCTGGTGTTGGTATAATATTTCACCATATAAACTTTCACCTACTTTAGAAGAATTTGAAACAACATACAAAAAAAATTGCAAGGCAGTCTGTGGCATTTAACTATAAACTATGGTTTTGGTTTATACAAACTGTGCCACAGTAAATAGTTTTAACTGCACAGACATGTTACTGTCAGTATTAACTTGGGTGTCAGTAAAACATATCTCCCTTACCTTACAAATGACACAAATATGCACAAGGGCTTTTTGTGCTGCCTTTTTTTGATCTGTGGCACTGTGTCCTTGTTGTTTTTTCATTTTAGACAACTTTTCTGCAGCCTTAGCTTGAGACTGGATTTTTTGTTGTCCACGAGCCATACTGCTGCAAATAAAATATGAGTTTAACTAAAATTACAGTTAGCTGTTCATGTAATTGCAACATCTGTTCAAACAAACATAGCCTTTGGCTCGTCACCTAAATATAGAATTTAGCTGTGTGTTGTTTTAATCAAGCAGAAATGTAATGATCACAAGTACAAGTGTTTATGTTTCAATATTCTAAGTCAAGACAAGAAAGTTAAATATGCGACTATATTTTGCGTGGCATTTAACTTGTTATAATCGCGTACAGCTTATCGAATGTTATCTTACAATATAATCGTAAATGTTTTAGTCTGTATATGTTGTTGCACACCTTTTTTCCTTTTCGAATTAGAGTTTCACAAAACGTATTAACTTCTTGATGAAGCAATGGTTTCACGGGTTTTATAATATTTTTATAAGAAACAATATTTTCGGTTAATGTTTTTCTTTTCAGTCAAAAGAAATAATGTTAGTTCTAAATACCTAAATTATTTAAATCACATATTATAATACCATAGGTGCATTCCACAATCTGTCCATAAAGATGACAGTTGAAAATGACAAGATGACGACATTGACACGCACGGGACGGGATGAACAGATAAAATTAGTTTGGTAAACCGACATATCACAGTCATCTTGCACTACATCTGGATCTGTGTAGTATATATCAAACTCGTTCATATATTCCATCACTGGTCTATATAGAAACCCGCTGGATAGGTTACTGCTTGGAAATGCTAGCTTTTGCTTCGTTCCCACTTGTTGGACAGTAAATCATATCTATATTATTATTTCGAGACCTTACCACCGATACACCACAGCTCCAGAATGGCGTAAATGAAGTACTGGAATATAGATATTAGTGATACCAATTTTATAATATAGCATGTTCGGAAAAATAGAACACCTCGAAATTTTGCGGAGAAACTAGGAACTAATTTCTTCTAATGGCAACAACCATTTGATAGAAAGAAAAAAACATAACATTGATATCATTTTACACGTGGGTTATGGGATAGTATCCAGAGTTTTACTTTGATATATTCGCGACTCACAGTAACAGGGATTCAATATGTCACGTGTACGAGCTCTGGTATTAACAGTTGCCCTTCAGCACCACAAGTTACATTACACACACGGAGTCACTGTTACTGTGTTTGTTACGAACACTTCGTACTATACCACAGTAATTTTTTCACTTCCACTTCTTCCTTTCTACTTGTTACCTCTTCATTGTTCACTTGAGATTGCCCGGTTGAATCTGACTCCCCTTATATAGGCCGAGTATCCATCTTTTCGTAATTCCTCTATTTTTGATTGGATTAACGAGGTTTTTTGACGTCTTTTTTCCAGAAGATTCCTTTTACCAACTATTCATTATTTCGAAGCTCAAACATTTTTCGATAACCTATAAACATTCTATAAATATCAATAAACTTTATTCGGTTCCGGGATACAGTCAACGTTCCGCAGCCGCACACCAATCGAGTGTATATCTAGAGTATACTTTACTCTTATGCTGTACTCTTTGTATATGAAAAATTAAAAATAATTTAATGATTTTCTCAGTTTCCGCATGTGATAGTTTCCATATATGCCACTCTTCTATGGCTTGCTTTACGAATGCTTTCGAAAAAGCTCCATATAGGCTCTAAACCGTTGAAATTTGCCTTTCAAGCGTTTGCAAGCAGCTGTACTTATGTCAGTTCCATTCCGCTTTGAAAATTATGTATAGGCAATAACGTAGGATAGTATAAGTCTAAAATACTGGGTTTAATTTTAAAATGACATTAGTTTGTTAAGTAAGTGAATGGAGGTAGAAGTAAAGTGTTGCAATATCAATGGAAATTGTGGCGCCCTCATGACAGGGTCTTTATATTTTTAGTCAGGATTTACATAACAACACGTCCGAGATTATATATGTATATTGCATTGGAAACACTGTATTCACCAAAGTCTTCGTCCTAATAAATCAAAAAAGTCTTTGCGGAATCACAGGCTCGTCATTTCTCAATGATCGAAGTCTATAACTGTAATATACTCTGTTATGCACATGCATTTGACACTTTGAGATGAAGTTTGAAATATTTGTTTTGTTTGAATAACCTATGCTTTTAATCCATTATAATGAATATCGGATTGTTTTGAGTGCTAATAACATATTACTGTATCAATGAAGTCGTTATTACGTCGCGTGCAATCGATTCGTACGGTCACATTAAACGCACGTACGAGTAGATTGCAATCCACTAGTGATGAAAGTAGCCCGCTTAAAAAGCTTGTAAACGAGGCCAGTACATTCGGAGATGTTTCAAACCCTGAGCCAGAGCTGCGTTGGGCGACAGAGCCCTACGCGAGGCTCCAGGCTGCCGAGGAAGCCCCGACACGCGTAGATCCGCGCGAGACCAGTGTGCTACTCTTCCCAGGGCAGGGCTCGCAGTTCGTCGGCATGGGCAAAAAGTTACTCGATTTGCCGGCTGCCCGCGACCTTTACGAACTAGCTTCATCTGTAGTTGGGTTGGTCTAATGGAAACATATTTGTTTCAATATTTACTTTGTACATAAAAAATTAACATATACCCATCTCCATAATATGTATTTGAAAAATTCAATCCAATAACTGTTTGTAATTTAAGAATGAAGGTTGATCAAATGTTTTGGTTTAAAAATAATGTACAAACTACAAACCACTTCAGAACCTCATAATAAACAAAATTCCACAAATTTCTATCATTTTAGGGATAAAATTGGTCAGTGTTGTCATTTATGTTAAAAAATAATATATTGATATAATTGTATGTGTCATAGTGGCCTCATTCAAAATAGTTTTAAACTCAATAAAGTTTACCGAATAAAACCTTATGATACTATAGGGAAATACGAATCAAATGAAGTGTCATTTGATTAAATTAGTTCAGTGTTTTATGCTATGAGAGGTCACAATGAAATAGTCGGACCTACTGAAGTTAGTCTAGTAAAAACCTCTTTTAAAATCCATTGGGTAAAAATTTCTTCTGAAATCCAGAGGGTTTTTTATGTACAGCCTGGAGATCCACTGAGATCTTTAGGTAAAATTATATTAAAAAGTGGTATGATTACTAGATTTTGACGAGTATTAACTATCAGTGTTCAGTGATACACACACGGTATGGTATACAGTAGTGCGTGGGTCTGCAGGTGGGACGTGCGGCGCGTGTGCACGGAGGGCCCCGAGGAGGAGCTGCAGCGGCGCTGCCAGGTGGCCGTGCTGGTGACCTCGCTGGCGGCGCTGGAGCGCGCACGCGAGGAGCGGCCGGCCGCCGTGGAGCGCGTGCGCGCCGCCGCCGGCTTCTCGCTCGGCGAGATCGGCGCGTTGGTGTTCGCGGGTGCGCTGACTTTCGAGCAGGCTCTGCGGCTGGCGGAGCTGCGAGCGGCGGCCATGCGGGCGGCGGCGGCCACACGCGCGGGCGGCATGCTCACCGTGTGGCTGGCGGCGGACGCGCGGCTGGCGGAGGCGCTGGCGGGCGCGCGCGAGCACGCGGCGGAGCTGGGCGTGCGCGGGCCGGTGTGCGCGGTGGCCAACTACCTGTACCCGGGCTGCAAGGTGGTGGCGGGCGACGAGGCGGCGCTGACGTGGCTGGAGACGCATGGACGCGCGTGGGGCGTGAAGCGCGCGGCGCGGGTGCGTGTCGACGGCGCTTTCCACACGCCGCTGATGGCCGCCGCGGAGGACGCGGTGCGGGAGGCGCTGCGTCACATACAGGTGAGGCGGTTACTCTTTTAATTAATTCGCGAATTGCTCGTTCGTTAGTGGGATCTTTTCGTCATAGGTTCCGACTGTGAAACAGAAGTGCATATTTGACTGTAATCATCATCAGCTCGCTATACGTCCCCGCCGAGGTGCTCGAAGCCTATCCTAAGTTAGTGGTGACCGGTTCATAGTCGACCGCGCAGATATATGCAGGTTGCATCGTTATGTTTTTCTTCACCGAAAGAACGTCGAAGAATATATGTAGGTACATAAATCGAAATTCGAAAAACGTGGAACGTGAATGGCGATAATTTTCGTGAAGTTCAAACGCGACCAGACGAGAATCAAACGCATCATACTAAGCGGACGTCATACAAAACATTTTGCAGAAATGATACAATCTCTCCTGTATTGTTAGCAGTTACTAGCTATGTATAATTGCGTGTGGTCCGATGTGCGCAGACGCGGCGGCCGCGCGTGCCGGTGGTGTCGTGCGTGGAGGCGCGTGCACTGCGCGAGAGCGCGCACGTGCGACGCGCGCTGACGC
Organism: Papilio polyxenes; assembly: GCA_026167825.1. Lineage (NCBI taxonomy): Eukaryota > Metazoa > Arthropoda > Insecta > Lepidoptera > Papilionidae > Papilio > Papilio polyxenes. Next base: position 10,796,161 of record JAOPJD010000012.1, on the reverse strand, counting down.
GGCTGACGTGCGCGCCGGTGCGCTGGGAGCAGACGCTGCACGCGCTGTACGCGCGGCCGCGCGGGGAGCCGCAGCCGCTGACGCTGGCGCTGGGCCCGGGGAGCGCGCTGCGGGCGACGCTGCGCCAGGTGAACGCGCGCGCCTGGGACACCAGCCTGCACGTGGACGTGTGAGCTCACTCGCTCTCATTATATCTTATATAAGTCTCAATAAAAGTTATCGGTAGTTTTATACTTATCTATACATAAAGAAATGAAATGTCTTTTTTTAATGTCATAAGTTGACAAACGAGCAAGTGGAGATCCAAATATGCTTAAAAAGCGAAGCGACCGCTGCCCAAAGACGTCCGCAATTGCAGATGCGTTGCCTATCTTTAATCGACAGAGGAGGGAACGCACGGAAAGAGGATATATCCACTTCCCATTCCCATCCCTTCTAAGAAAAGGATGAGAAGGAAAAGGGAACTAAAATGAAACCTCCGACACGCACACGTCACATCAGACTGTACGCGGAACTGCTTCAACTTGACGCGTGTCTCGTGTGGTCGTGATATTGCAGCGGGAGAGCGGACACATTCTACCGCTGTTAAAATAACAATAATCTTAGAGCCAGTGGGAGGTCAACCTTCACCCGTCTGATAATTAGTTGAGACTGTGTTGTCAAATATATATCGAAAAGCGTTCATGACTTTTTGTAAATAAAATTCTTTTTTGCAAGCAAACTTATACGATTGATTTTATAGTTAAGTTGTCTTAAAGCAACTAACTATGTAATTTTGATTGGTTGTGAAATCGGTGCAGTTACTCATATTGACTTACCTACCTGTTCCGGTCTATGTGATTTCATCTTGTATTCCTGGACCTGTGTATGACACACTCACACAGAGTTTATTGACGGTGTTAACTTTCGAAATACGCAGAGAGAGAGAGAGACTACTAAATGTAATTGCCTCATAGTTAAATTCTGAAGGTCATTTGTCTCGACATGAATTATCGACGGCCGCAGTGTCGTAGACTGTATTCAAATAACAGGATGGATGTACAAAGAAAACGACCCATCTTTAAAAATACATATATTATTGCAAACAATCTCGAACTATATTACATTCTAGTTTAATCATTACCGTAAAAATAAAACGTCAGTTACAATTACCGAAATATATTTCCAAAATATATATATCCTAGGAAATAAAAGGCATCCGTATAATTATGCTATAGAGTAGAGTATCCGCTCTCCGGTCGCGGTCCGCTCCATCACAGGTTGAGCGGCGAGCGCGCCAGACAGCCCGGCGCCTCGCTCACTGCGCGGCCCAGCGCGCACACCCGCGCCCCGCGCCGCACCGTGCGCTCCTCCAGCGCCGTCGGCAGCGTCCCCATGCGCAGCGTCGCCTCCTCCGCCCACGCCTCCGCCATCGCCATCTGCGCACACGCCCACGCCCACTGCACTGCGCGCCCCACGACCACGCCCACGCCCACGCCCACCCCGCGGCGCGGCGTAGCATCCCTACTTCCCTCGGTCGACGCACCACGCCTCGACGGATGGAACGATTTCGCTAGTTCTTTTTTGTGTTTATTATTGTAAAGAGAAAGTTCTAATGACAAAAAAGTTAAAAGGAAAAAACTGTAAGACAGAGACGACTTCGACAACACGATCTTCTTCAGTATTTCATCAATTTCCTTTCATTCGTCCTTTCAACGAATCACAACATCCTCTTTTATACAACTTTATTCCCTTGTAATACTATTTCTAATCCTATCGTTCTCAAATTTATATGTAGATTTGGTATGAGGTGCTCAATTAACTTCACAAAATTAATGCTAAAAGAAAAAAAAATCTCACTTCTTGATATTTTTAAAAACGCGTCACAGTACTGCAGCACTTTTGATTTCCTAGAGATCGAAGCGAGAAGAAATGATGGCCATCAGGGCATCAGGTAAGGCCAAGTGAGAGAGCTGCTGGTGAGGGTACCTCGTGCTGTGCGCTGGGCAGCGCCAGGCGGTGGGCGCGCGACGCACGCGACAGCACCGCGGCTGCGGTGTAGGCGTCGATGGCGGCGGCCGCCAGCCGGTTGAGCAGCAGCTGCTCGTCCACGACTCGCCGCCCGTACTTGCGCAGCGCCAGCTCCACGACGGCGCCCACGTGGGCGACGGCGCGCACCAGCTCGCGCGCGGCCGGCGCCAGCGCGGGCGCCACGTGGGGCTCCAGCGAGCCGGTGGGCGCCAGGCCCACCGCGCGGCCGGCGCGCCGCCCCGCCTCGCTGAAGATGAGGCCCAGGTTGGCGGTGGGGTTCTTGAAGGCGCGCTGCAGCTCCTGCAGGTGCGAGCCCGCGAACTGGATACCTGCGCACAGTCGAGAGCGCGAACTGGAGAGATGCCACTCGCAGTCCGCCGTCGCAAGATGACATCGCTCCGGGCGGGACGTACCTGTCAGCGCGACGAAGAGCCGCAGGATGTCGTTGGTGCCCTCGAAGATGCGGAAGATGCGCAGGTCTCGCAGCACGCGCTCCAGCCCCGTGGACTTCATGAAGCCCATGCCGCCCAGCACCTGGATGGCCTCGTCCACCACCGCCCACGCAGAGTCCGACGCGAACACCTGCGACGCGCGGTCGCGGTCATATGATCAGTTATATTATGACATGCAAACGTAGACAATCATTGGCATAGAGGCATTACATCTCACTAATATTATAAATGCGAATGTTCAAATGTTTGTTTGTTTAAAGGTATCTCCGGAACCGCTGAAGAGATCTAGCTAAAATTTGGCATAGATGTAGAATAGAATACAGTCTGGGAGAACACATAGGCTGCTAATATATCTTTTAATTCCACGTGATCGAAGTCGCGGGCGCAGCTAGTTTTAATATAAAAATTTGTTTGAGGTTCTGAAATACCGAGCGAGCCGAGTCGCGGGAAACAGTACCTTGGAGATGGCGGCCTCGAGGTGGTAGTCCTGGGCGCCGCAGTCCATGTTGCCGCTCACCATGTAGGCCAGCGACTCGGTGACGTACTGCAGCAGCGCCATGCGCCCCAACTTCTCCTGCGACAGAGGGGGTACAGAGTGGGGGTACAGAGGGGGGTACAGAGCGGGGGCATGCGCGCGACGCGACGCCGACAGTCACCTGGATGCCGCCGAAGTCTTTCAGGCGGCGGCCGAACTGCTCGCGGGTGGCGGCGTGCTCCGCGGCGAGGCGCAGGGCGGAGCGCTGGGTGCCCGCGAGCGCCGCCGCCATGCCGAACCGGCCGTTGTTGAGGATGTTCATGGCCACCTTGAAGCCGTTGCCGACGCCGCCCAGCACGTTGGCGGCGGGCACGCGCACGTCCTCGTAGTACACCTCGGTGGTGTTGGAGCAGCGGATGCCCATCTTGTTCTCGGGCGGGCCGGAGGACACGCCGCCGAAGCCGCGCTCCACTATGAACGCCGTCACCTGCGACAAGCGCGCATCCGATTCTGATCATTCTCTCTCTCTGAAACTGTATGTAATCGGCAAACTCGAGCTGCGAGTGGGCTTGTTGTTCAGTGAGGTGTTCCATTTAGAGGTGACATGATAGGGGACGTCCGACGTCTCGAACGGAGTGGCATGAGAAGCGGAGTGGTGAGGGCGGCGCTCACCTTGTCCACGGTCTTGCCATCTCGCTCGACCGGCGTTTGTGCGAACACGGTCATGATCTCCGCGATGCCACCGTTGCTGATCCAGATCTTGGAGCCGTTGAGGATATAGTGCTGTCCGTCGGGCGTCGGCACCGCGCGCGTCCTGAAACGCGAGGTTCGCTCATTCTCTCCCTCCCAGCACGGCTTGTACGGGTTAATTGGAACGGTTACAAAAAATTCTAGCATTATTCCAAATGATCTGCTAATACTTTAAATCAACAACTTATATTAATTACTAAAATGTGTAGACAAACTAAAGGCACAACTGAGATGATGTGATGGCGTGGGGGGGGGAGCAGAAAAGAAAGACGCACTTGATGGAGCCAGCGTCGGAGCCGGAAGAGGGCTCCGTCAGGCAGAAGGCGGCGTACTCCCCGCCGGTGACGCGCGGCAGGTAGCGCGCGCGCTGCTCCTCCGTGCCGAACAACAGGATGCCCTTGAAGCCGATGGACTGGTGCGCGCCGAGCGTGATGCCGACGCCGAGGTCGTGCGCGCCGACCACCTCCACGAGCCGCGCGTACTGCGTGTTGTTGAGTCCCAGTCCGCCCAACTCCACTGGCACCTGCAGTCCAAACGCGCCCAGCTCCCACAGCCCCGACAGCGTGCCCGCCTCGATCTGCGCCTCCGCATCGTTCTTTGCCGGGTCGTTCACCTAAAAGCATTAATAATTCATAGCGCTTTCCTTCACAACGCACAAGATTATATATGTACGGTACATAATGTACAGAAAGGCGAGTACTTGCAATCTTTTACCATCGAGTCTCAGAAATGATACAGAATAAAAATATTCATTTAAAATTTTCACCGGGAAACAACGTGCAAGACGGAAATCCACATATTCTTTGGTAATCTGCACTTTGTACACGTCATTTCCTGCTATAAAATAATATATGAACATTAATACATTACAATGTTCGGCTAAAAATAAAAGCATGCAGTGCAAATAAGTTGCAACAATCAACCAATAAAATGTGTATTTGTAAATGCACCTCCTCAAAAAACTTTTCAACTGGTGGCACTAGCTCGGCCAGAGTCTGGCGTTGGTCCTCGGTGAGCGGCTCGGGGAAGGGGAACACCTGCGCCGGCTCCACTTGGCCGCGGAACAGGTTCAATGTGAATGAGGCGCTCTGTCGCGCGCCCCGGCTCGGTTCCGGTTGTGCCGCCTCCGTGGCCAGTGCTCGCCGCCCACTACCGCCCAACCAAACCTGTCAGTCTCATCCCCTGTAGGGCTACTAACATCTACCTACCAGCTACCAAGCTTCAGCTTCCAAACAGCTCTACACTTTTGTTTTGATACACAGAACAGGCATAAAGCGGTTTATATTTCCATTCTAAGGGTTTCTCGTGTGTAATGTTTGTATGTCCATTTTAAAGCCTTAACTATTAGAGATTATTAGATCTATAAGAAATTTTAGTAGGGAGTCCTGAGAATGCTGGAGAAGGGTTCTGATGTAAAACATATATTCCCAGCATTACATGGACTGAAGGTCTCATCTAGTTGGCCCGATCAGTCAACCAATTCAATTGTTGTTTCTTAAAGAGGTATTTTGTTATTTGTTAAACAAATTTGGAACCAGACAATGACTCATATAAAAGTTTCTCATTTACCCAGGTTTCATCATCATCATTATCAGTTCGCTATATGTCCCCACTGAGGGACTCGGAACCTACCCCAAGTTAGGGGTGACTAGGCCATAGTCAACCATGCTGACCCAGTGCGGGTTGGTTGACTTCACACATATCATTGAATTTCTTTTCAGATATGTGCAGGTTGCATCATAATATTTTCTTTCATCATACGAACGTCTGATAAATGTACGTATGTACATCGAAAATTGAAAAACACAAAATTGAACAACACAATTATCCAGGTTTAACTGCTTAAAATATCTATCTTTCAGGAAAAAGGAATTTATTCAGAGCAATCAAAGAAGAAAAAAATCGAATTCTATTAACATAAAAGCATTTTAAAATACTTTATGCCGCTGGCCCCAGAGTGTACATGCAAGAGATACTGAATTTAAAAATCACACAAATATGTAGATGCAATTATTTTATATTTAAGAAATAGCAAGGTTTTAAATCTGGCTTTATGGCTGTACTATGTGATCCAACAACTAAAACAAGGTGAAAGAAACAGATGACCCGCCAGAGCAATTGTACAAAGTCCAAGGTTCATGTGTGTAAAGTATATTTAGGTCACAGCTGATTCTGATACCTTTGTAAACTTCTATTGACCTATTGAACTTACCTTTGGGATAGTGACAATTCCCTTCGAACACATCGACTAGCACATCTTATTATTTTTGATCCTTGCATCCTTATTTATTACTTACAAAAAATGTACAAAACAACAATACAAAACTAAATTTTAAAAGTTATCTAATACTGTCTTAATAAATTAACGAGCTCAGATAAAAATCTAAGTAAGTAATTCTAATAATCAATCACTCCTAGCAAAGAGAGTATTAGTTTTAATGACTAAAAGCTTTTGATTTAAAAATCCACATTACTACTTTGTTGTAATTTGTTTAATATGTAAAACTGTACAGCTACCAACATTATACAAAACAACGTCTTTTTTGTGTCAAAACTTTAACCATAGACTGATTGCACTTTAGACTCAGATGAAGAATTATATAGATATGACATGCGCGTTCACCCGTAAGGGACAGATAGAGAGTACTATAGACTATAC
>JAOPJD010000012.1:10191451-10202506 GCA_026167825.1 Papilio polyxenes | reverse complement strand
CTTGATGAAATTTGGCACAGATGTAGAACATAGTCTGGAAGAACACATAGGCTACTTATTAAGTTTTTTTTTTAATTACGCGCAGACGGAATCGAGAGTGACAGCTAGTTTATTATACTTTGGAAAAATCAAATGTTTAAAAAGTTAGTTCTGTATCGAATTTTCTTTTCGTTATAAAACAAATTGTGTGTATTCGTGTGTTTCAAGAAGGGAATTCGACCTCCAGTAACTGTTGTTATTTTCATCGCCGCTCAGTGTCACTGGTTCAATGTCTTACGTTCCCGCGCTAATCAACACATTTGCTACATTTTCTAATATAACCAGATTTTAAAAGCAACATTATAGTGAGTGTTCACTGTCAAAATATATATTTTTATCACTATTTTCCGAGAGACTGAGAGAGACGACAATAGGATGAACTAATAAAGTAGATTAATTGAAAAAATGCATTATAAAAAATAAAGAAACTGTAATTCAACGATATTTTACATAATTATATTGTAATGTATGTAGAATTACTAAAAATGGGATTAACACTAATAACTAATTTTTATTATAGATGTCGCTGGCGACTCGTCCGCGCGGTATTAAAAAAATCCTTAGTAGCCTATGTGTTCTTCCAGACTATGTTCTACATTTATGCCAAATTTAATCGCGATCCGTTGAACGGTTCTGGAGATATCTTCTAACATTTATCCATCCATCCAAACTTTCGCATTTATGACATTACTAGCTGTAGCCTGCGACTATGTCCGCGCGCCATTAAAAAAACTTAACAAGTAGCCTATGTGTTCTTTCAAACTATGTTCTACGTCTAAGACAAATTTCATCAAGTTCCGTTCAGCCGTTCCGAAGATATCTTCAAACATCTATCCATCCATCCTTACATTATGAATGCAATGTAGATTCTGAGAAAATAAAATTCAATTCGCTACCTTAGATATTGTAGCTAAAAAATAATGCATTATTTTAGATGAACTTGTTTTAAAACACGTCGTAATACAAATATAATTTCATCAATTAATTGAATGTAATACATTCTGAAAATGCATACGCTCGCAACATGTGCATGAACTTGAAATAACTATAACTGAAAATAATACCGCCCACGATCAATTTGTTGAAAATGTGCACGTTGCAACTAAGTTATGCGAATATATCAATGTGAATAATAGTATATTACGCACTTAGTGAAACAAATAGGATATTTCTAACGGTTTATTTGATCGCGGATGACAATGTTCTATTTTTTGAACTAGGATGAAAAGTTTGAGTCCATATTCTTCAGTTTTCTAATGAACGCTTTGATAAACATACGGTTGCTAGGTTACCGAGATTTAAAGTGACTTATACGTATGCCTGTTCTTCTCAATATGGCAGGAGAGAATGAGAGAGAACTTTTCTTCCAACTAGCAAAAAAATTACCGTTTTAATACATTTTTATTTTTTTTAATTTATCCAAGTTGACATGATACATCGTTCCGGAGGACAAAAACTAGGTGCGTCCACATATAGTGGGATAATGTCAGGATCTCTTCTGTTAAGAAGACATAAAGCAAAAGCAAATGTTTAAGAATCAACACTTTAGCAATGATTGGATTGGGATTTTGAATGGAGTATAAATATAGAGCACATGTGCTTTTGATTACGTCTGTAGCAGATTCAGTACGTCTTGTTACAGATATTTGTGAAGATAAATATATAACTGAGTGGGATTAAAAATTATTATATTAATAAATCCTAAACTATTCTTATTTTGACATGATCCTGGAGAACAAACCTGGCGAGACCCGAAAAAGACATTTGTATTTTGGAAAAGACTTAAAAAAAACTTGATTAAATTGAACCTAGTACAACAGAAATGTCACCAATTCGGCACATAATCCCAGAGTCCTAACATTCAAAACCATATACAACGTAGTCGAATCAATTTATGACGTGTGTTCAAAGAATGCATAACCTAGAAGAGATCTAGTGAAATATTTTTTTTAAACGCACAAATGTCAACGCGGGAGAAATCTAGCTCTCCTTACATTACTGAAATATTCAATTAATTGCTATCTAATCACCCTTATTCCATCACCATAAGGTATACTTTCACCAAACTCAATCAGACAAACTTTCGCCCGGATAACAACAAGCCAATTTAAATTGAAACGCCCTATGACCCTTATTCCAATGCCTGTAAGGTTTAATATGTAATGGTGAGAGTTCAAAGAAAGTTTGTAAATAATGCGGCCGGGAAGGCCGGGCTAAATACGTCCACGTCTTTGGCACGCCACTGGGACAAGGACGCCTCATGCAGCGATGGATTGATTGACCGATTAATAGCAATAAAGTTACAATAGACATTTTTTTATCAAATACTTATTTAAAACTCAGATTAAGGATTGATAAAGCTACCTACGGTAAAGTTAATTTAGAAATATATTTCGTATCATAGCAATGAATTTTGAAAAAAGTAAGAAATTATTTACAGAAAAATCAAGAGAAACACAACAAAATTGTAAACATCACTCGATGTAAATTTAAAAAACTCATTCATATTGCAAACTAGACGAATAAAGATAAAAGAAATCAGCTGGAATTAAATCGGTTTCATGAAAACACACATCAAAGCGGCGTTGGTTTAAAACATAGTTTCGTGTCTTGTCTGAAAACATTTGTGGGAACGAACAGAATATCACACGTGTAAACAGATGCCGCGTGTATATGTTTTCGTACACGGGTGGGGGGTAGGTTAACACAGGGTAAGGGAGTGTCCACAGGGTAGGGGTACGGTGCGTACACGATAGGTTATCACGGAGCGTTCCGGCGGTATGTCGCGCTGCGTGGTCCGCGAGGCGACTGCGCGTCCGTCGCCTGTCGAATACGCACTATGACTGAAGCGCGACTCCGCTTCATTGCCAGACAATACTTCGATACGATTAATAACGTTATTTTATTATGTGCTGAGAGATTTCATTGTTTTTAATTAAAATTAATCTGAATTGAAGACATCGTTCAAGGTTTTTAATCAACGAAAAATGCAGTCTACGACACAAACCCCATATTACGTTAAAAATGCTTGCAATCATTATTAACTGTACAGAGTTTTCTTGTGTTCTTTTAACTTCTTAGGTTAAAATTATGCAGGTTGTAGAACACACATTTTTAGAGTATCTCTAGCCATCTTTATCCATTGTAGTAGGTTAAATCTTACTCGTGAAAACGCGTACAGAATATTTTAAGTACGAGAGCAGTGGGACGTGGGCAGTGGGGAGTAGGTAGTGGGCAGTGGAGAGTAGGTAGTGGGAAGTGTGGAGTAGGTAGTGGGAAGTGGGGAGTAGGTAGTGGGAAGTGGGGAGTAGGTAGTGGGCAGTGGGGAGTAGGTAGTGGGCACTGGGGTGTAGGTAGTGGGCAGTGGGTACAGACCAGAGCCTGCGCAGCACGTGCAGGCCGGCGAGGCGCACGGCCAGCACGCCGCACACGGCGCCGGAGCGCGCGTGCACCGACAGCACTTCCGTGTAGCTGTCCGAGCCCGCGCAGCGCGCCAGCACGTCGCCCAGGTACAGATGAGCGTACCTATACATATGACACATTTACATGCCATTAATGTGTCAACAGGTAGGGATCAAATGCACAATTCCGCTCACATACTTGTGTACATAGAAAAAATTTATTTGATGGATTCAACGCTAATCTCCCAACAAAATTTAGCACAACACCTGATGTGTTGACACATGAATGTTAGGCTAGATGAGTAATAAAATGAGTTTTTAGAGTTATATTGACCCGATATCTTCGCATGTGTCGAGTCCGAGCGGGTCCTCGGGGGGCTCGGAGACGACGGCGAAGGTGAGGCAGTCAGTATGCGCGGGCGGCGCGGAGTCGCGCTGGCGGCACCGCGCCATGTGACCCAGCAGCGGCAGCTCGCTGTCGTTCAGCACGAACTCTGCACCACAACTCGTCTATGTCGCTATTTTATATATATCTGGGGCTGGTCATCAGTTGGTCTACTGGCTAATAAGATGTCTACTAGCATCTTTCAGTTTTCTGGTAGATACTTTTTATGTTGTCTCTCAGTTTTCTTTGAACTTTGAAGTATTACTAATCTGTCATTCTGGGAGTCTACGACTGAAAGATCGGAGTCAATGTTCGATCTAACCTCATAAACCTTAATTTAAAAGTCCCAGGAACCGGTCATCGAAATAACTTCATCTTTTAGATATAAAAGCTTTTATCGCTACTTACGTTTATTAAAGTTGAAGTAGCACTTGTCATTACAACTCTTGGGCTTGGGCAGGCTGACCGGCGTCTCCAGCTCGGCCCCCTCCCTGCCCAGGAAGCTGTAGGCGACGAAGAGCCGCTGCACGTCCGGGTTGGTCATCGCCTCGCACTCCTCGCTGAGCGCCAGCCACACCACGGTGATGTCCAAAGTCTGGTTGTGCATCTCCTCCTCCGGCCCCAAGTTCGTCACTATTGAACTACGCTCCTAACACGAGGAAAGCATCGACATAATTAAGTTTTGTCAATTCATCTTGTTATCTTTGTTTTCTCTAAGTGGATGCAGATGTAAAAAAGGTACGGTAAGGATTGTCATAAAGTCTTGATTGACGAATAAAGAACTAAATGTTAACTTACTCTGACGGGAACTTCAACTACTTCCATCTCATCGCGGTCCAGTCCTATAGTTACTGATTTCTTTTGTGCATGTCCGTTTGGGGAGCCTACACGTTGACATGATGTTTTTTTACATTTATTTGTAACTTAATTTAAAATGTCTTAAGGAAAACATTCTTCTTACGTACCGGCTCTCCAGTGCTTATTTTTCATTAGACTATATATCGTGTTTGAATCAGAATCCTAGAAATTATTTAAAAGTGTAAATGTACTGTAACGACTAAGTCAATCTTATTCGAAACATTCCATCGTCATTAAGAATCGTAAGCATGGATGCATAATCAATAAACCTGATAAGGCTAACTCCTTTGTTGTAAAGGAACAAAATCAGTTAAAATGGAGTAAGGAATTACTCACAACTAGAACCCGCAATTTGCTTGGCGGTCGGATTTCATGAACGACCGCTTGCCGCACTTCCTGCGACGATCTTACTGTTAGTTGCTGCAATAATATTATAAAAAATATAAATAATTTCCATTACCAGTTACAAATAATGTAATATAATAAATATTAACAACACTAACCGTATTATTTGATAACAATCCGGGAATTGGCTGAAAGGAAGTATCAATATTAAAACAACACCTAGTTAAAGGTAAGAGAAACCATAATTTTCGATTTATTAATAGGAAATCGATGCGAGATTCTTCTTACTTTATTATTTTTACTGTTGCGCTGCATGTTGGCTTCTAGTTCACGGGTGAGATGGTACACGCTGGCTTGGTCCTCGCTCGCCGCCACAGACATGGTCGCTGCCTGCACCTATGAAGACATTGAAAAATAAATTCAGACAGAAGACTTCCTGCTTACCCAGAGTCTTCACTAAAAGCTCCACTTAATGTAGATTCGACATACTAAGTCATGTGATCGCGGCAGTAAAGGTTATTGCTACGGAGATTACCTTACTGGATCCCTTGCGTAGCGCTGAGAGCAGGGCGGGGTCAAGACGCAGCTGGCACCACACGTCCAGCACGCCTGCCTCCTCACCAGAGTCAAGTGCGTCTGTCACCACACGGCTGCTCAAAATCTCCTCACCCGCCACCTGGTACCACATTTACAATGTGATACACATGATATAAGATATATGAGAGCAACTAAAACCTTTTTAAAGAAAAAAAAAAAACTAGACGTGGAAACGACGATGCAGATCAGACGAAAAAACTAAAGTATGGATAATCCTTAAACACCATAATCTCTTAAGATGTTTGTCTTCCGTGAGATAAGGAACCTGCAATAACTTCTACTGCAGACTCTACTTCTGCTGTGAATGTTTCTATAATAGTCAAAGCAGTAACCAGCGGCAGTGACATGTCAGCGCGGCGGTTGGCGTGCAGCAGCGAATCGTGTAACGGCAGTGCGCAGCTCGCAAACACCTCGTCCATCTTGTTGGCTTCGCAGATCTTCAAGTTCATTTCCTCCTGTACACAATATATATTGTTTCAACGAACTATTGCCTTTTCACTTTGAATTAGGTGCAGAAATAGAAAACCTTTGGTTGGCATTAAAATAGTGTTCAAACCGAATAATAAAGACCTTTTATTTGGTATTCAGATGAAACAGTATAAAAAAGAGCAATAGTTGAATTTATCATTTCAACATTGCACTTTGTGACCTTCTTTGATTGGAATGGAAATGGAAATTTTGCATAAAAAGATTATAAAAAACTTGGCAAATAAAGATTGTTATTTGAGTTGTAAAGTTTGCCTTTTTATAGGTCATTACGAAGATAAAAAAAATTACAGGGCTCTGCCGCTGCCAAACAATCTGAATTCGGAATGCCAAATTTAATGAACTAACTGCCACAATTACGATGGCTCCTACGAATAAGGGTCAATGTACAAATTGACAATTTTACAGGAGACGCTCTTAAAGTTTCAATTATGTAGGAAAATAGGTCGCATAGGCCCTTTTACTTCAGCAAAAAATAACATTTACACCTGTACCTATTTTGTTTAGTGCATGTTGTTAACTAAACTAAGAGGTAGCTTTTAACACAAAAAAAGTAAAAACCATCAATTTGTTACTTTGGCCTTTATCATAAGGATTAAATGGAAATGTGGCCAATTGTAGTCGAATTTGAATATTTTATGATATTTATTTCTTATTAATTTAAAAACAAAAATTTAATTACGATGTAACGTAATGCACCTTTGAAATTAATCACATTATTAACTAAAATTAAATAAATTCCGTTATCTTTCCTAGGATTGTCATTACATCATTCTTTAAAGGTTAGCCCGTTGCTAGCTAATCTAAAATATTTTCATTCGGTCTTCTGAGAAGTTATAGGCTTCTTGCGTCAATTTATACTTCATATTACGTCAAATATACTGGATGCGTACATTCCTCATGTACTCGAGGAAGTTTTCAGTGAAAGGCAGCTGGTACTCGGTGGTGAGGTCAAAGTGCGCGACGCGGCCGGGCGGCACGCGCGCCAGACCCGCACTCTGCTCGTAGAACCGCCATGTCAGCAGCAGCGACTTGCCACGCGAATGTAGTACCGCCTGGTACAATGAAAGTGAAGCTATAACAGTAGGTATTCAATGCGGTATGTAAAATAACACGTTGCCATTCTTCTCGTCATGAACTGAAATAACAAAAAGTTTTTGTAGAAGTCTTACAGCAGTTAAAACTTTGCGGTATCTACAGCTGAACTTAATTTTAAATGCCACAACGTTCTAATCTTTTATTCCCTGACAGGTAGCAGGTAGATACCTGGTCGGAGAGTACGAGCGTGCCGATGTGCAGCGTGAAGTGGCAGATGTGGGAGTGCGCGGCCACGATGCGCGCCTGGCCCTCCGCACGCCGCAGCGCGAGCGCATCCGACGCGCCCTCCGTATTGCACGATATTTCTTTTGAACTTTTGCCCTGCTGCATACCAACCGAAATATGGTACTTTGCCATACCCTTTCCTATACGAAGACTCACAACATGTGTTTTTGATAGAATGATCTTAATCACTTTATATCTTCATACATTTTATACCTCTTCTTTGGGCAGGAGAAAGGATCGGATTTAGGAGAATATTGCTTTACCTATATATTTCTTATATTGTTATCCGGTCGGCTCGTATCTTTTTTAACAACATTCGTAAGTCTCTATTATGGTTTTTGTAGTAATAAAAGTTTCCTATGTTTCTTCAGAGGTGAAATAAAATAAAAAGATTGTAGTGAGTTTTATTAGTTTTCAAATAGTGATAAAGTTCATAATACTTAAACGTGTACTACCGCTTCAGACTAGTGGTAATAATGAGACAAAGAAAATAAATACGAACATGAGTTTAGTAAATTTTATTTATCTAATATTTACACGATACAATATACATCTATTGCACATACAATACAGACCCGGCTGGGGTAGGCAGGGAACGGGATAAAACTAAAATACAATGTATCTAAGGGGTCAATGAGGTCAGGTGAGGGAGGTGAGGGGTCACCTGGGGGCGCTGGCGCTGCAGCAGCGCCCGGCAACGCGCTAGCTCCTCCCCGATGGCCTGAAGAGCGTCCTCTACGCGTTGCGACGTTGATAATGGAGGTCTACAATAGTACAATTAGTTATAAAACCTAAAACAAGTACGAATAATTCGAGCCATAAAAAAACACATACGATATTTCTCCACTACTTGTCTTCCGTTTCCTCTCGCCCGGTGATAAAAGTTTTCTTCCTGGAAATGGATGTTGCGTAATCAATTCATAATTTCTGATGTGTTCAAACGTTTTAAAGACAGAGTATTGACCTGCGGAGTGTACGTGCAGTGGCAACTCTCCCTCACTGAGCGTGATGCAGTCGGTGGCCGTGTCTGTACACGTAGCGTACGCACGCGCCTCACCCGCTGACACCGCGCTTCGTCCACTTACTACAGACAAAGCAAAATAACATCTGTTGCTATTGAATTATTGTCTTGTCCTGTTGACTAACTATCTTCCGATCCAATTCCGGCGATTTTAGTCGCTAAGCGAGTTATGCAATACAATATCATAGAAGTTCGTAAACAGTGCGGGTCGCCGACATTTCTGTCATCTGTCAAAGCCAGTCGCTCGTAAACCGTTTGTCAAGGTCGTCGTAAGAAAATTCACCGCGATTTATAAGATGGCGGAGAAAAATCTACAGTTGATATGTAGTCGCTGCTGAACTAACCAAATATACGATTCGCGTCGACGATTCAAAGTTGTATGTACGGAGCGTGCGCAATGCGATTTTCGCGACGCAGCCATACAATATTAGTTTCGAAGGTTTAAGATGCCTTACGAAGTGCCTTAAAGACATAACAAACCCATTGCAGATAAATTAACAAGAAGAAATTTTGAACTAAGTTGAACACATTTCTTCTTATTCACAGATTATTTTTCAAAGATTCCCAAGAGATGAACTCCAATAATGAGCACATAAATTGAAAAATGTCTTATTACCTTATATCCCTTATAAACTAGGCACTTACTTTCGTCGGGCAGGTCTGTGAGGCCAGAGATTTCTCCATCAGTATCTGCGGAAGCTGCGGTCTCTGCGCGAGCGCACATTCTAACTGCCGTCTCAGCGTGCACTATGTACGTCCCACCGTCACCCGAGTCACGGAACTTCTGAGTTTGTGTACCTGCGTGTTAACTCTGAGTTGCAAAATTAGTATCTCAAAAATAAACAAAGCTGTGAAGGCTAAAATAAGCTAAACTAAGCTAAGCTAAAGAAAGTAAAATTGAGGAACAAGGCTCTGCAAGTACCAGTAGTAGACGCGCAGGCGCAGTGTCGCATGCCTGTGTCGGGAGGTGTGTGTGCGACTGTGGCGAACCTGCCAGTGCCGCTGCACGTGCGGAACACGCGCACGTCGCGGCGCGCAGCACGCGGGCACGTGCAGATCACTGCGTGCTTCTCGCAGATGTCTAACGTGCAAATGTACAAACGTGCTAACGTGCATCTTATACTTTTGACAAACAATTCCTTTACCGTCACCCTTTTAATAGATATTTATAAAATAAATTTGTTGAATGCAAGATTTTATTCGTATAAGTGAGAATACAAAAAATACAGAACTAAAAAAAAATCTGGCTTAGGAAAGATGTTTTGAATGTGAACTATAGATACTTTTGAAGAGTGTAATATGCATTTGGAGAGCGTCGGTGGCTCAAGGGTTAAACACTTGACTTGCAATCTGCAGAACCTGGGTTCGAATCCCGCCATGTGTTTTCGGGTTTCGATTTACATATGTACATTTATCCGTTGTCCCCAAAATGAAGGAAAACATCGTGATGCTGCAACATATCTGGGAAGAAATTCAATGATATATGTGAAGTCAACCCGCATTTGACTGTGGTTGACTATGACCTAGTCACCCCTAACTTGGGGTAGCCTCCGAGCTCCTCAGTGAGGACGTATAGTGAGCTGATGATGATAGTGATGATGAATATGCATTTTAAAACTTACCTAATTGTTTATTATCGTTATTCCGGAACTTTTCAATTTGATGTTCAATCGAAGTCCTGTTCCTTTTGGTTTTGTTCTTTTTGATTTTTTCATTACCAGTTAGTATTTCTTCGTTAGGATATTTCGTATTTTCAGGATTCGGTACATTCATATCAGAGTTGCTCTTGACATCTTTGATAACTTTGATGCCATCCTTGTCAGTTGGATGTGACAAATATTGACACTTAGGTGAAGTTTCACCATTAGGTACTATTTCTTTACTAGATTCAGTACTCGGATTACTATTACTAGTATTAATATAAGTTTCTTTGCTACACAGATGAACGTCTGAGTCGGGAACATCAATGCTGATATTTTTCTTTCCTTTATCTTTGTTTTCTTTATTAAATACACCTTTGTCTTTGAAAGCTTTATTTTTTCGACAAACTTTATAATAACCATCACGTTCATCTTTAATTTCTAAGCTTCTGTTTGTAGGAGAATTTTCATCTATACTTCGACGTGTTTCTGTTCTATTCTTTTTAACTTTGTCTACACTAGTTTGTTGTTCTGTGACTACAAAATGTTTATCATCTGATGGTGAATATCCTACAATGGGATGAGATTCAGGTTGTTCTGTTCTTTTATCTGATTTTTTCATATCATCTGTATCACTCATGACATCATCGTAAGATACATTCTTACATACTTTTTCGTCTTTCCTGCATCCTTTAGAAAGACTGTAAGGATGTTAAAGTTTCTTAGAGTCAGAGAAATAATAATCTTACTAATATTATTAATACAAATGTTTGGATGTATGGATGGATGTTTGTTAGAATGTATCTCTAGAACGGCTGCATGGATCTGGATAAAATTTGGTATAGCTACTAGTGATGCAACGGAAGTGTCTTAGCGGAACCAAAAACGGAAACAGATGTCAAAAATAAATTTTAGCAGAAACGGAAACGGAAACGGATGCGGAAACAGAAGTGTAAATAA
>JAOPJD010000012.1:7865654-7883831 GCA_026167825.1 Papilio polyxenes | reverse complement strand
GCAGAAACGGATGTTGAAAAGCACGCGGAACTTCCGCACTTGCGGAAACGGAAACAGACATCCGTTGCATCACTACTAAGTACCTACATTTACATGAGTAAAACTCACAAAATTTTCATTATTGGCTAAGGAAAAACATTGGTTTTTTAACAAATAATAAAACACGACAGCTATGTACGTGTTTCTCAAAAATGCGGTTACGGTGTCAGGGAGTCGGTTTCTAAGAAATTCAATACAAGAATATCACATTGCCTTTCTGAAGTTATTATGATCTACCCACAAATAGACTTGCGGAGGTCGGTAAAAATGCAATTCGGACATGAAAGTAGTTACATTGCTATCATTATACAAAGAGAGACTTAATGATAAAATAATGATAGCACGGATAATCTCTATTTGTATTTTTGAATACAACTAGAGTAATTGTAATTCAAACAAAATAAACATATTAGCGTGTTTATTACTCCATAAAATGATCTAAACATATTACAGCAAATATAATAACTCTTCCCGTAGGTTTCGTTCATTGAAAAATTGAGTCAACAATATTTCTTTAACAAGGTATCGAGTAACTCCCGATTGCTTCTGTTATTATAACCATAAAAATAAACTAATCCAAGTATTACTGTGAAATCTAGCTTCAAATCATTTAAAGTCACTATTTTATTCATTTATAAGATTATAACTGTCGCCCGCGATCCGTCCGCGCGAAATTAAAAAAAAGAACTTAATTAGTACCTAATGTGTTCTTTCAGACTATGTTCTACATCTATACCAAATTTCAGCAAGATTCCATTAACCGTTATGGAGATATCTTCTAATAAACATCCATCTTTCCATCTAAACATCGCATTTATATTAGTAAGGTTTATTGTGTTTATCGACGATACAATCAATGTAATTCAAATATTGATTGTTATATAACTAAAGGAAAGACCTTGTCCGCTTCTTTGTTTATTTGATTATTACGACTATTGTAGCATCCAAAAAATTAAGCCGCATTAGAAAATATTTCCTCAAACACTTCATTAAAAAACGAATTCTTCATATTTCTTTACAATGACTCGAAATTTAAAATCAATCGTAATGCGCCTTAGTTTCTGAGATTTTCTTTTATTTAATAAAAATAAACACATCAATTCAATTGTTTCAAGGACGTTTCAATATTGAAATTGATTTGCGCACACAGAGGTAACAAAATGTACGGGCAAACGAGAACGAGCTAAAATAAACATTATTACAAAGTCTAAAGAACCGGTTTTGAATTTACGGATAAGAGAATACAGTTTACATCACAACGCACATTTTTAACATAGAGCTTATTTAAAAACAAATCAAATATTATAGAAACAAGTAAATAACACGACTTACCTTTCCCTCTGTACGGTCCAGTTTTGTTACTAGGTCTTCTAATATAAATTAAATAAAAAACCAATGCGGATGTTATCAATCCTGCTTGTAGAAGGATGTCGTACAAATCCATATCAACATTTACACCCGTTTACTGACGTTAATCATAGAATAATCTATTAAAAGACGTCGTATCTAATTTTAAAGTTTATTGTAGAGCTATACACTACCGTACGGTTGATGAGACTAAATTGAAATGAATCGGATCGCGACTTCGCTAATCAGTCATTTTTCATGTATCTTAGTGAATATTATCTTTACACGTGATAAGCGTCCGGCTAACAACATATTAATCAAAGAATTAAATATAAAATATAATTACTAATCAGATAATACAGTCTACTGAACGACAGATTGTTAATCTTTGGAAAAAAAATTAAAATGCACATAATAATTTAGTATTATTATACTGTACTTACTCTACGGAATACTTATTCCAACTTTTTATGTGTGTTGCGCGGCTTTGCGATTAAATTACACGTGTATTTTATTCTCAATCCTTACTGTGGGTTACCATTCTTGGGACAATATCTTTAATATTGTCCTTGGCACAATATTTTTAATACTGATTTCCTGATATATGACATACAACCACGAGTTTTTCTATGTCTTATCACCGTTCTTTTAAGAATAAATTAATGAACATGGCAATATCAAAAGGTAGGAATGGTTAAAATAAATTATGTAAAAAAACGACCTTTTTAGTTCAATTTTTATTTACCTAGTAACTAAGCAAAATAATCTTCTGTTTGGTTTTTTCATTGGAATTTTTTCTGCTTTAAATATTATTTATTTAAACAAATTAAATAATAATTTATTTTATAACAATGAAAAAAAGGAGAGCAAAATTTCTTGTCTATCATGTGACAGGAAACAAATATCTTGTATTAAACCTAAGTAATTTTAAAAAAAATTAGTAATTTTAAAACTTGCTAATTTTTAAAACAATTTTGAGCAGTTTTTTTTTTGGTTCACATGAATCTTTTTTTTTTTGTTTTTTTTTTATTACAATTTCTTACATTTAGCTACCAGTCTTAGTCAACAGATAATTAAATCGCGTCAATATAATTAAAATCTAGGAATGTTTTATTCCCTGTAATAATGCATTAGTCAGTATTTTTATACTGAAATTAAAAATAAAAATGCTAATTCCAACAATTTCTTCTATTAAATGGGATTTTTCACCAAATAAATTAATAAAAAAAAATCGTAACTCAGAGATCATTTTACATTTTTTTTAATATTTATAAAAATTTTGTCGATAAAAGTTGAATCTCTTTTAATAAATTGTTCTTGGCTCTGGTAAAATAAACAATAAAATTATTTAAAACATATATAAGTATTTAACAGAGACGAACAATAAAGATTTTTTATTGTTTAAATTTATTTCTAACACATAGCCAAATAGAAATACTAGATTACAACCACAACTATCAATTAGTCTAATCTAAATAAATAAAATAAATAAAACTGGTGGAATAGAAACAAAACTAGAAAATCCTTTACAACTTAATATTCAACGATTTATGTTAATAAATAACTGATGTAATCTGTATCATTAATTTAATTAGTAATTTTAGTAAAATCACTAAATTTCATGGTATACGAAAATTATTTTCAGTTTCGTGTTGTGTCTTAGATATTTAAAAATGTATAAATAAAACATTCACTAATAAAAAACGACTAACATATGGTTAATCTTCAACTGTCACTAAAACGAACACAAATATTATACAAAATCTTTAAAAAGAATACAAGAAATTAAATACGTTTACGTACCAATATTTCATTTGTTTAATTTCCACGGATAATAACTCAATTGGAAACCATTTCAACAAAGATTTGGTATAGTATATTTAAATAGATTTTTTTTCACATTCGGCGTATACTTTTAAATGTAATTAAAAAAATAAAAACAATGTCATCTTTTGAGGTTGTTTTAAATATATTAAACTATCGTGATTTTTACTAAAACGTAAATAGTAATAAACAGGATTCTTATTAAAATTCTATTTTTACGAGCTTGAATATTCCAAACGTATTAAGAATTTTTTTTTACTATTTTTTTATATGTTACTAGAACTTTTGGGTAGATGGCGCAGACTTATTACTACGCTCATTTACCAAGCAAAAAAAATGTTTTCAAAAAATTAAATTCAAGTAATATAACTAAGTATTTATAATGTAAAACTGTACAAGTCAGCATCATGTAGCACCAAGCCTCGATAAAAAATTTAATTAAAAGTAAATGCACTAATCTTCTTTCTGTTTGAGTGGTTCTTCATCGGGTGTGTCAGTCATACTTGTAGCGGTGTCAGTACGCGACTTGTCCACCGGATACAGCCTGGAAATAATTATTATTTAATAAATACACAAGATAAATTATTAATTAATTCAAGATTTCATTCAAGAAAATTTTTAATTAAAGTAGAAAATATCACGTTGTGATATAATCTGTGCGGAAAGAGAATGAGAGAGATTTTTATATGGCAATCCAACCCAGCCATCTGTCAAACGTCAAAATTTTGTATTGATACGGATTTGTCTGTTGTTGTGATTTCTTATCAAAAAAGGGTAAAACCTTACACAGTTTAACAACAAAGCACTAATGTACTCTCAAATTTAAAACCCATTCTCTTTCCGCACAGACATTACTATAGAAATGATCAATTTAGAAGAAGACTTAAAGTCAAAGAAGGATAGTCCGATGAGACAAGCGCTGCTATCGCGGTAAGTGCTGTCAGAAAATATGTATAACCATAGAAAATGGAATAATAAAACATGACACGACAGCTAAATAACGAAACGAAGCTTGTGACAGTTTTTTAATATTTACAGGAGGGCGCTAATGTGCTATCATAATTTAGTTTGACTTATGCCCACCGGATCAAACATCCTTGGTCTATAAACTTTGTAAACAAACAAATGTCACTTACTACATTTGACGTTTTATTTAATGTCACCATAAAATGTTTCAAATGTTATTTGAGTTATAATATTGCACATATCCATAGACAATCTTACCATCGCTGATAGAGGTACACAAGGAAGACGAGATCATCTCTGAAGCACGCCACACGGTGTGCGGTGGGCATGGTGATGATGAAGGCGAACACGTCATCAATGAAGGTGTTGAAGGCTTTGTACATGAAGGCTCTCCAGGGCAGCGCCGCCACAGACCTCAGCCGGTAGTTGACGAACAGTTGCGGCAACATGAACAGGAATCCAAACGCGTACACGCCGTTCACAACACTGTGCAGCGCCCAGGAGTACCAGCTGGACAGTGAAAAATTGTGTTTCTGAGAAGTCTTCACCTTCTTGTGCATTGCAGTATACTTGTTACTTCTAAGACATACGTCTTACATATGAAAAAGTTTGTTTTTGTAACTCCTTACACCACTTCCCTTCACTTACATGGCCATAATTGTCACAAAATGTCGTGCCATTTACTTGCATACCAGTTAATGTTTACAAACGCCTGAATCCAGCACATGCAACTAACATGCAAGTGTGCCAGCTACAAAAAATATATAAAACATGAGTACAAATCTTGATTGGTTTCCATTCACACCTAACTGGTTTCTCTCCTTATAGACTATAAATGTTGACTTTAAAAACAAACTAACCTCTTATGCGGTTCATATACCAGTGAGTAGAGAGCTCCGGCGATACATAGAGGGTAGAGTAAGATCGAGAGGTATCTCATGGCCTCGGCGTCGGCGCGCGCAGTGCAGCGCTCAGCCGCGTCCGCCCCCCCCTCGCGCCACACTCGCACCCCCCACCCCACCACTGACACGCGCAAATGCAGCACCTTTGTCACCTTCCACAACTACAGACACACATTTTTTTATATAAAGTGCCAAACGAGTCCACACAAGTTCACTAGCGAAGTAACTTTTAAGAAGTTAGAGATTACACATTAATTATCTACCTATAAAGAAATCCAGTTCCCCTTGCCATCTTTCCCTTATCAAATAAAAGGTGCAAAGGGAAAGGCTATTATAAATTAACTTTCAACAACAAGTTACTAGTAGTACTTAGTTAAACAACTAAGTGTTGCTGACGACTACGTCCGTAAGGTATTAAAAAACATAGGAAGTAACCTATGTGTTCTTCCAGACTATATTTTACGTCACGGCTCATTTCGGCCAAATTTCATCACGACCCATTGAACTGTTCTGGCGATTCCTTGTAACAAACATTCATCCATACATCCAAACTTTACTAAATGAGTAAGAAGATTACCTCTATAACAGCACTAATGCCGGCAGGAATGAGAACTAAGAGAGACGTCTGTTCATCCATTAGATAGAAGAATATAACAAGCTGTGAGAAAGCTCGCCACAGCACCGTGCGCGCGGACAGGCCCGCCAGCGAGCGTGTACTGCGCCAGAACGACACATCGTTCTTAAACGCCAAGAAGTCAAATAACAACTGCAAAAAAAAATTCACATATTATCTATGGTCAAACCGGATAATCTTTAAAGTCGACATAAATAATGTTTTTATTTGGAAAAGAATACAGTAATAATAGATTAGATTTTATGATTGTTATTGTCATCATTACAATGTTTAAAGTTGAAGCAAATGGATTAAACACATCTTTGCCAAGAAATGATATGAGATTGCCTACAGTCGAACCTAGATAAGCGAAAGTTCCATGATATTTTTCTTGCTTATAGAGGTTTCTCACCTAGTCTGGTTCAATGGTATTTGATTTTGTAGTTACTAAATGGAGATATAATTTAACAATTAAAAATTATTACTTTATAACAAAGTAAGATAAAAAAAATAGGCTAGCTTTTTAATTATAAATTCAGAATAAAACTTACGTGAAAACTGGATATTAACACAGTGGCTGATAACAAATATAGATTTGTATCTTCAAATATTCCTTTGACATCATCAACATCTTTTTCACTAAAACCGAGACCGTGCAGTAATTCCAATGTCAAACGCACATGTAGAGCCAATCGTAAAGACCCATATGATGTTGGGTTTACAGTAACAGTCAAATTTACATCAGACATACTATTGTTCAGCAGTTTCAAGTGTGACATTCTTGACTTTAATACATTATGCACAATAATAGGGAGAAATTTTCCATTCCGAACTCTGAAAATAAGAGATATTTTGAGAGTTATTTCTATTTATTTATTAACATATATATAACACACCTTCAACATATCAATTAAATAGTAATAGACCTTATAAATATGCAAATATTAGTGTACATAACATTTACTATAGTATTTGTTCAGGTGGTAGTTTAACAGTTTTGGAAATTACTATAAAATAGTACCATTTTACATCTATGTAATTATTCTATTGATTAAGCATACAGTAATTAGTTGTATTAATTTATTACATTTTAGCTTAAATATACATCAACGATTTTATACCGCGATTCTAGCGGCTGGCGCGGATTTTTGACAAATCATGGTTATTTAAAAATTATTATGCATCGGCTTACGAAATGCGATCTTTATCAATAAATAATGAAGTACTTATACCGAAAGCATTGCGATGTTATATACTTTTTTTAAACTAAATTAAATTAGAAAATAACTTTGTAAAAACAACTGTAGATTTCGATCTATTGTATGTTCATGTTTGATGCGTCTTAATTAATTGTATTAATGTTTAAAAAACTTTAAGTCTTGCAAAATTTGCATTTCTCATTCATTGAAATGTGAGCTTTTATTAGTAACAGATTTATATAAGTACCTTAAATACTGCAGCAGCTCAGGAGGCATTCTTGCAGGAAGACTTAAGTTGTCAGTCAGAATTGACAAAGGAACTGATGTGGTTATATGTGAATATGGTTTTATACTTTTTTGAACAGGTTTCTCTAAAACCTCCTAAAATTAAAGTACAATAATTTATTATTTCAACTCAATGTATTCTATGGCCATGTAAAAGTAAATGAAATGGGGAACATTTAAGTTCTAGAAAGCTATTTGAAGTAAATATTGTTCAAGACATTGAAATATACAAACCAGTAGGCAAAATTATGAATTAAAATATTTAAGGATTTGATTCCTAGGCGATATTATCACATCAGTACATTATTCTGAGTATACAAGGGCCAAAATAGTAAATAAATCAAAAGTAGTATCAAAGGAACTTACATTATGATTGAGCAAATTAAATGTAGCAGCCTGAGGTTCCACATAAGTCACTAGTGGTAAGGTATGCATCGACTCAGTCTTATGCAGCTCTCGAAAATCCTTATATAAGCGGCTTTCATCCAACAAAACTGCATGCATGTACAATGTGCCATTATTGCGAGTTTTTCGAGGGATTTTAATATTCACATCTCTGTAATATATTGTAAGGATTTATTAAACATGAAGAAAATTTAAATAAAAATAAATTTGGAAAATTAATCGGTAAAAGAACTAACACAGTTGTCGGGTTTCGATAGTCAATTTTTAAAGAAGTATGAACTTTCGTTACAGATTCTGCTGTGGATCCATCGATGCGAGGAAACTGTTTGACAGAAGTAAATAAAACAAGATGCTGTACTGGATTAGAAATTAAATATGATGAATAACATTTCTCGCCACGAACGCACTCAGGTGGTATGAAAATTTCAGCTAAAGTCCATATTGTGTGAAAAATATATATAGCTAAAACTATGGAAAGAATGAAGCTTAAAGATAAAAATTGCATTATGAGATTTCAAGCCTAAAACGATATCGTTTAAAATAAAAACGTTTGCAAAATCAAACTATGTGTGCTTTGTCGGTGTCGCTGTCAAATCAATATGACAGTGACATATAATAGACAATAAGTTTGTCACATGTCATTTATGTTGAGACATAGTCTTCAACTCTTTGGTTTTGGTGTTGCCAGCTTGGAAGTCCAACCGTCACCAACCGACAGAGTTAAGTGGGTCGCACAAAACTGTGTAAAACAGTGAAATTTTTTCCATTTTATTACGTTTATTATATTGAGCAATACTCTACTAAGTAAGAAAAATTTAGAAAAATAAAATAAGTTTTAATATTTAATTAAAAAATTGTTTTATGGGGCAATTGAACATTATCTAAAATGTATTTTTGAAAGGCAACACAACCGATTTATATGGACGACAGGTGTACCAGGGACGTAATAAATCGGTGTCACCTAGGAAATAATATTGATGTTTTATATACATAAAGTATTAATGCAGGTATCTTCTTTCTTAAATGTGCTACAGAAGTAAAATATCGATTAAAAAGTCCTAAAAGTGTATTGTGCATGTGGCAGTGTGTTTTGACATTTGACATAGGTGTTGATATTTTGTTTATATTTCAGGATGATCCATAATTTTGTTATGAGTTGGAGGTAAATGGACAACATTTTCATCAAATGATCAAAAAATGACCACGACTCAATATTTAATACACCCGTGTAACGGCTGTCATGAACGCTAAAGATTTGAGAACCGATTCTGCTCTGGGTGGACATAACAACGATGGCAGCACAAAGTACGCCCAGAGCGGCAATTCGCTACAAAATAATTGTAAGTCATATCAAGATATTGGTGCAAATCCTTTGGCTAAAGTGGATGTACAGACCTCGAGGCCGTGTGCGATTATCGGGCCTGATCGAATATTGCCGTCGCCAAACTGCAACGATGGCTTTGCGAAAAAAATCATATCTGAGTCGTGGCCCTGTTCCGACAATACATATCGACAACCTCCAGACTATCCGCATAAAATGTCTGAATATCAGCCACCAAGAAACATATCTCCTAGACAAACATTCCAAGAAAACATGCAAAGGATAATGGTGTCACCTTACAATTCAGCCAAAAAAGTTGACGAATCAAACTTCCCCATGGACAGAAATGTTACTATGCTAAAAAATGTTAAAGTGAATTTGCCTTCAGAGGCAAAGTATTGTGATGTGCCTTATTCAATTGGTCCAGCTTGCAATGAACAAAAAAACCTCAGAGTTGCAGAAATTCCTGTAACTAATTTAAATCCTGGAATTGCGCGAAATGGCCCTCATGGATGGCCATCTAACAATATCAGACCTCTAAGACCTTATGGTGCTCCTGAACTCTACCAGTATTCTGATTATCCCAGTTGTGCTGGTCCAAGACCAATGCCAATGATAAGACCTCACCGAACAGTTCAAGAAGACCCAAGCCGACTGTATCCAGAACAGTATTATCAAGATCCAAATGTTCGATTTAGGCCATACCCAACAAAAGGGAGGTACCCACCTGCCAGGTATGATTATATTAGTAATTATCCAAATTCATTCCACACACCATTCCCACCTCATGCCTTTGATCCACAAAAATCAGCTCCCCAACATTCTTATCCTCTCTATCCACATGTTCCAATTAAATATATTGATAGAAGGATGGGGGAACCAATAATGGATGGATACCAAAGGCCTAGTCCCCAAGCAAATTTAAATGTTGCATACCGTAACCAAATAATACACCCCTCTTATGGGCCACTGCAACCTAATTGTATACAAAATAATGTGTTTCCTTATCCTTCTGATAGTTCCAAGTCAGTGATGTCAAACAAATTACCTTACACTAACAACAATAAGTTATATCTTGATTATGAAGCATCCCAGATTAAAAAGATTTCAGTTTCTGATAGTGTATACTCAAATGATGCTAATCATACAAACTCTTTGAAAGGCGATGTTGTATATCCTAATTATACACCTGTTAATATGCATGGAATTTCTCAGCTACCACTTTATCGAAAGGAAAATGTTTCCATGAAAAATTTTGATTATGTACCTCATCTTAGAAATTTGGACCCAGTTTCAGTAAATTTTCATAACCCATTATTGAGACATCCTATACATTTCTCTCCAACTGCTGTTGCAATTTCTCCATCTGATTCAAATACCAGCAATGATACAGCCCAGACACATGTAACTCAAGAAGACTGTGGTTATGTAAGTCAATCATCAACTACTAGTGGGAGGAGCTTAGACTCACATATCAATGGTTTCCCAAGTGATCATCACATATACAAATCACCTGATTATAGATATGGATATTTAACTAGAAATGTCACAGCTCAGGTTCCTAATAATAGTAAAAGTTCCAAAGTAAAAAAAGACTTGAATGTAAGACAATTTCTTCAAATGTGGAATGAAGGAGATGATGAACCAAATGAGCAGAATAAGGAAGATACACTTTCAAAAGGTAACGATGAGTTAAAGAACTTGCAGAGTCATCATGACACTGCAAATAAACAAGAACAGCTTTATGTTTTAGGTTTAGTAAATGTACCAAATGAAGAACTAGATAAATATGACCATATACAAAAAATATCAAAATTGCCTGAAAATATCAAAGGTTATAATAATATTGAGTTACTGAACCAATTTGAAGAAGCTATTGAATCAACAAATATGAGACCTTTCAATTTGAAACCACAAAAGGACTATCATGCCCCATTGAAAAGTACTGTGACAAAACAACCAATGAATGCTATACCGCGTCCAGTATCACCTTTAGATGTTGAAGCTAAAATAAGCCAGTCAGTTATTCATAAAGAAGTAGGATGTAATTTTGAAATTAAGCCTTGCAGCCCAAAAATGTTAAATGTTGAAATTGCTACTCCCATTCAAAATATATTAGATGAAAGAATAATAGAAAAAGTATCTAATCCCATTGCTTCAAAATCAAACGTGTTACATAAAACTGACAAAACTAACATTGAAAGAAGTTTTCCAAATGTACAAAATTTAAATTGTGAAAATGCTTCAAAAGATATTATTGCTAGTTGTTCTATGGATAATTTACAGTTCAGAAATGATAATTCCTTAGATCCTACCAAACAAAATTATAATTTACAATATTTAGAATACTCAAGTGTATCTTTAGCATCTTTACCTCGACTAGATAATGATATCGAATTAAATTTTCCCGAAATTAATCAACAGTTTATAAATTCCAATAATATGGAATCTGTGAATTCGCCTACAGCTGTTAAAGACTTACCCATATTGGATTCTGATCAGAAAGACGGAAGCGACACTAAAAATAAAATTGTAAAATCAAATAAATTATCACACTTTTCTCCAAATTCAGAAACTGAAAATAATGTTCCAAAACTGAGTAAATATCGTAAATTAAGGAAAACAGATTTAGAATCTAAAGAAAGACAATTAAGTCCAATAGCTAATACACAATTTAGAACGGACAGTGTAATTATCAAAAATCCAGATATGAATAAAAGTGATGAAAATGATTGTAGTATTATTCGTGATTGTAACGCCGATAACGAGCACATTACCAAAAAACAAGACTTTGTTCGAAATGATAGTATTTCGTCGCCTCATACCCCACAAGACGAAACAAGTATGATATGTCTAAATAAAAGTAATGTAGATCAGGAACGATGTAACAGTTTGCCAAAAATAAATAATGAAGTGGAACATTCTAGTTTTTCTCCAGATATTGCAATTGACTTTAGCTTGAATAAAAGTAATAGTGATTCAATGGAGGATTGTCCCCTTAAGGAGAATACTAGTGTTAATGATTCGTTGCTTAATTTAATCGATGAAGAGCTGAATATTTCAGAAGCATTTGATAAAGCCGAATTGTCTACAAGCACTAGCTACAAAATATCAAATGAAACAGAAAGTTCCAATCATAGTGATGATAAAACAAATTCACAGTTACTAAATGATCTTGGGCAAGAAGAATTTTCTGATAAACTATTACCATCACAATCTGATGTCACAGAAACACATGATAAAAAAAGTCACACTCTTCAGCCTCAAAATGAGCTACTTTATAATTCAGATAGAATAAATTTGAGTACATCAAATGACGCTGTTGATTCAATTCTTGATTCTAATTTAAATAAAAATGATAATAATTTAGCAGAACAAAATAATACGCAAGATTCTATATCTATCGAGGA
This sequence comes from Papilio polyxenes, assembly GCA_026167825.1. Lineage (NCBI taxonomy): Eukaryota > Metazoa > Arthropoda > Insecta > Lepidoptera > Papilionidae > Papilio > Papilio polyxenes. Next base: position 7,871,520 of record JAOPJD010000012.1, on the reverse strand, counting down.
CTCTAAAAACATTACTCAATCTATAAGTTGCCATCCTGAAGAATTAGATTGTAGTGATAAAAATAAATATTCTGATCATTCAAAAGAAAATTCTTTGACGATAGATAATGACTTTGAAAGCAATATTTATTATCACGATTTGTCTGAAAAACAACGGGATGTACAAATTGATGACAGTAATTTGATGGTGCCAATAAATACAACAATCGCATCAGAAGTCGATTGCAGTAATAATAGTGAAACATTCAAGGTCGAGTTCAAAGTACCTTCACGCACATCAGAGGAAGCTAAACTCGAAAGCGATGTGATGTCATTGGATATACAAAGTTATAGTAAGAATGAGAACAATAAATGTAGTGAACATCTTGACGGGTCTATGCTGTTACCGAGTAAGGATTTCTACTTTAATAAACGGTTGTATTCAAGTATAATTCAAAATCTTATATTACGTAATGAGGAGGTAATATTAAAAGAAAAGAAATCTAATAGCATTTCTATAAAGGACGATTATTTAAATAGTCCGACACTACCCATCTTTGAAAAATTAGAAGAAGTTTCAGAGAATTCCACGTTGACAGATTCTAATATCACTGAAGATATCTCAGTTCATAAAAATGATACGAATGTTTTCTCTACTTCACCGACATCAGACAGTACGGTCGTACAACGGTACAGAAGTAATGAGGATTTGAAAAGTACTCGTAGTAGCATAATTGACACCATGCCTGAATGTGCAGATAATCCACCAGAAAAGGAAAAATTGATTGTATCAGAACTTGATGAGATTTCTATGAAAGATAATGGGGTAGAAAATTTTAATACAGATTATTCATCAAACAACAAATACACTGAAACTCTAAACTTTGAATCGACCGAGGAGTGTTGTAATAAAAACGAAGAAAAGCAATCGTCTAGTAATATTGGAGAAGAAATAATAAGTAAACCTGAAGTAAGCATTGACCGTCGTTTGCGTCTTAAACGTTCTTTGTCAGATTCTGCTATAAATATGTATACCAACGATGACATTAAACCAATGAACACTGAAAACATTTATACAATTCCAAGAAAACGTAAAAGGATTAATCCTTGCGAAATGATGGAACCACATTTAATTGCCCAAAACTTATGCGATATTATTCAAACGAATCGCCGTAATTCCATCTCGACTTTATATGACGAAGAAAATGTGTCCTTTTGTATACTTATTGATAATTCCTGTGTTATAACAGAAGAAACTGAAGAACAAAAAATTTGCTTGACTGAAATATCCGAAGATGCCTATGAAAACGAATTTAAAAACGACTGCACGTTTGCAACAGAGGGTATTATATTTACAAATGAAATAACTAATAATGAAACATGTTCTGTGAATGGAGATATTGATACAGATACGAAAATCGATACAGAAAGTGACTCGATCGGTGATGTGAATGATTTCGTCCAGGAAAATCTCGTCGACCAAAACGCAGAAGGTAAAACTATTGGCGAAGAATCCTGGATTGAAGACGTTGCATGTGTAGAAACCGTATTTAGTGACAACATTGCTGAGAATGTAGTTCTCGATGCACCGTATTCACCAAGTGACAGTCTATTAGACTTTGAAACCGAAGAGAAAAACGAATCTCTAATTTACAATAACACTGAGAATATGGAGAAAATAAAATACATTTATGGCAACGAAATGTGCACTGACGACGCAGAACTTGTAGAGACTTTGTACAGAACGCCGCAAATGGACGTTACAAAAACTCTTATTCGAAGAGAATCTCATTATTCAGATGAAAACAATCGATATTACGATAACGATTCATTGGAAAAAGTTTTGTCGGAATCAAACGATAGGAGTGAATATGACCCCGAAATAAAATGTTATAACATTAAGAATACCTCGCCCAACACATTAAAAGAACAACATGATAGAGACAGACTTAATTCTAAATCACCACTAGAAAATGTTGTGAATAATAAGAGCAATTTCATTGATTCAGACTACGAGGATAATTTAGATAAGGCCTTGGAAAACACAGTATACCAACCAACTCAATATGATTTAGTACATTCATGTGAATCAACTTGCGACAGTGCGATAACTTACCATCATAAAGATGAAAGTCCGCGATATTCCAGTTCGCCCGAAGTGTCCTCCACCACGTCTGAAGAGAAAAGCTGCGGCATTTTATTAAAAATAACAAAGTGCAATGGATCTATATCATCTCAAATTAACGAATTTAATACAAAAAGTACAAGTAAAATAAGTAGTAAATTGTCTGAAAATAACGAACTAGTAAATTATCCTAGAACACGACCACTTCTCACAAAAGCCGCACAAAAGTATATTCCCCCTTTGAAAGAAACAATACGCCATCTAAAGGTTAAACTTCCTTTGCCACAAAACAGCCTTAATAAATTAAAACTTTTAAAAATAGCTAAAGAAAAACCAAAGTCGGACGAACGTCACATCAAAAGTAACGATTTGCTTAAACATCATTATCCAAAGAAAAATAAGCCAAAGTTTGAAGATGTTCTTAAGAGCATTGATGAAATCCAAATAAAAATGCATAAAGAAAAAAATAAAAAACACAAGCACTCTATTCCTAAAGTAGTTATTAAGAAAAATGAAAACGGTGCTCATTACGCGAGCACTTCGAGCGACAGGGAATCATACAACCCAGACTTGACGGGGAGGAAATGGCAACCGTGGGTGTTTATAGAAAAAAACTATTTTGTTGACAAAATGGCATTAAATAACAAAGTCAAAGCTGTATACAGTTACAGAAAAAATACTTATGTGTTAGCTGAGAAATTTCGCAAATACAAATCTGTAAATAATGCAAAGTTTATTATAACGCCACCAAAGTTGGAAGACATATCTTCTGGCAAATTGAAATATACGATACGTTTAAATCATAACTACTAAGGTAGTTTGCGTTGTACATTGAACTTTTTCTTATTATATTTTATAATTATAGTTAATCCAATTAATATCCCACCACACAAAGATGGTTTACCAAAACATTCCTTATATATTTATTATATATCATAGTTACCCAATTTATTTATCAACATAATAGATGATAGCATTGAAGCCAAAATTTGATTGTGATCGTAATAACAAAGAAATATTTAGGTACTTTATTTATAGTGCAATTTGTTCAGATCTGTAATTTGTTATTTTATTTCATATTTTATATATAGTTTTTCATCTAAAATCATTCCATTAGTGATTGTCTTATTAAAATTGTGTCCAAAAAATAACAAAATATGTAAATATTACTGTGATTATTCAGTAAACAAATATCTGTTGATATTTGGAATTAATAATTTGTTATAAAATATATTATTAATATTGTAAATACATTTAGGGATATTATTGATATTTATATTTGAGCACAGTCGTTAGAAAATATATTTTATTTTTAAGATTTAAGACACCCATGGGATCACTATAGATTTTTGCATGTAAGATAATATTGGTATACTAAGCATCACATAATGGTTTTTTTTATAGTTTTGAAGTAATAACAGTGTTGTTAATACTGTTCTTGTGATCGTTATAAAGTTACGGTCAAATATTGCTCACCTAAATTTAGAATACACTAATTTTAAGTAAAATATATTCTATTAATTTAGTACAAAAGTACAAAGAGTGCACTATATTTATTGTAAAGTAATGCTTATTAAATACGATATATTTATACAAATATTTTAATGTTTCTATTTAATGGCATTAAAATCAGGCTATTTCGTTGAAAATATTAACAATTTATTAATACTCACACATAGCTAAATACATAAACAATAAGCTATGTTATTCCATTGATCGTCTGCTGCAATTTTTCCTTTTTCGATTCGGAAATTAATGATGTAACATGTTTCTAAAACTCAGTGCCTCAGATTTTGGAATATTTCACTTTGTCCACTTCTATATAATGTTTAGGAAATCACCAAAACGCTGATATAACGTCCTTAATATATATTATATATCCATAAAATGTACAGCGTTTAGTGCCTTTAAACGTAAAGTTTTGAACCATTGTTACACAAGAATATTATTGTGAAACCTGATCGGTTTTTAATTATGGACTATTTTATGCTTTTTGTAAGATAGAAGATATTTATTAAATTGTTCCTAAATGTAAAATGTCCAAAAAAGGACGTATAATGCTTTTGAAATTTTACCCTTTTACTCGTACATGGTTGAAAATGTTGATATTTGTAAATAATAAAATTGTGCTTATACGTAAGCAAAAGTAATGCGTAGCGTTTTACTATTAGGTTACGCGTTTTCAAGGAGCTGTGTTGCAATTTTTTTCGTGGTATTAATTATGCATAGCTAATAAGTTTCCCCGGAGTAGTTGGCCATTGATGTGAGCACCGTGTGGCAAATCGTCTGTTCCAATTTGTACGGTTGTAGGGCGGTCATGCCACACTTAACCTGTGTTAAATCGCTACAGCCGAAACCATGTACGTGTGAAAAGGCTTTAACGGAGCGAATAGAAAAATTAGTGTCGGAAGATGCGCGTAATTTTAGCATGTATTTTATGCGTATACACCATATAAAAATTCACTATGTTTTTTGTAATACATTTTGCAATGATCCAGAGAAATGTATTATTTCGGAAGCATTGATCTCACTTAGGCAATTCCCGTTTTAGCCTCCTGCGTGTTGACGCCTATACATGTTTCTATGGAATCCACTATTTTTATACTGTATACAGGGTGTTGAATAAATATACCAAAAATGTGCTTTTATCTTGTAGCAAGTGTTGCCTTCGTAGATAGTTGTTAAGCATAGTTAAGTTATATGTGTATTTACTTTTAATTGTATAATCAGTACGTGTGAGTGGTTATAGGACTGTCTATTTATTAAAAATAATCTATTTGTTAAGGGGATTACGTTAATTAATTAAGGATAAGTTTATTAGAAATTTTAAATGTTTAACGGTATGGTTTTACCTTGCTCATTAGTAGGAGCCAATTATTTTATTGTGTACTATATAGTTACGTTGTGTTTGTGAATTTTCAAATATTGACCACATTGGCATGTTTATAAGTTGAAGCCAAAAATAAATACGACTCTAAATAGTTCATTTACATCAATAATCAAACCGTTGTAATTAAATGAATGAATAATTTTACATGCCATACCTGGAGGCTCAATTTTATGAGTATTTGGTTTTCGAAATGTTGAAACATGTTAATTTCGTCATTGTGTTTTTGAATACGCTGTATGTTTGTTACGCACTGTTGACTGGATTGTTAAGTTTATTTTTTTTTTTTGCACATCGTTGGCCATTCTTATAAGATAAATAATATTTTACTGTGGTTAAAAGCACTGTTTAGTTAATGGTAAAGGAATAATTGTAGTCGTAATATTTGTTTCTTCGTTTAACGTTAATGCATATCTATATGCCAGTAACGCACGTGATAGTGTTTCGTGATAGACATTATGTGTAATAACTTCGAGCCACGCACTCGCTTCAAATAATCAGAAGCCACATCGTGTTTGTACAGTGTGCGGAGTGGCTGGATATCAAACATATTTTAAAAATGGGTATATTGTTTTTTGAGTGGTAACTAGTTTTGAGAAATGTTCTGAAATTGACCAAATAAATGTGTTCCAAATAAAAATGCTTTGTTTATTCAATTGGTTTATTGAGGAGTTATACAGGTATGTTTACTTTGACCGCCTCTTGTCTTATTGCACTGATCAGGTCCTGGTTGACGAGGAACACGAATCGAAGACCGGCGATCTGTTGAAAAGTATTACTTTAGCGCTAAATATAATATAACCACAGGTGGGCACAGTTAATCGAAAAGTTAACTTCGTTAATCGTTAATTCGTTAATTAAAAAATTAACTTCGT
>JAOPJD010000012.1:6508711-6519053 GCA_026167825.1 Papilio polyxenes | reverse complement strand
TGATTTTGTTTATACTGTATTTCATTGTTCTAACTTCATCAGGGTGTGAAAATTTGCTTTTAGGGACTTAAAGGTTTGATGTAGATGCGATATATTATCTCTATCAACGTCAAACTATCACTAATATACGATTACAACATTTGGAAACTACTAGTTTTTAAAGACATATAAAATAGATAAAAATACTAAGAATATTTCTACAAAAATTTATCAACTGCCAAAAAAAAATATATAATTGTAATATTTAAAATATAATATATTTAAAATACACTTAGAAGATGAAGCGCGGCAACATAATTTGACTGTAGATCGCTGGTGAAGCAAAAGCGAAATAAAAGACGGTATCTAATTTTATTGGGAAATCATAAATATTACAAGAATCAAAGGAAACAGCGATCATCCAAAAAGTATTTATTATGAACAATTTTGTCTAACAGCTTTAAGCACTATGAAGACTTAATGTGAATGCCACCCTTTACTTCTCCTGGCTTTGAAGAATCGCTGATCGGGCTTGCCATGCAACATTACCTAATTTAGTCATACAATTTAATAAATATAAAAGGAATATATACTACAAAAAAATAAAATAGGTAGGTTAGTTTCCTCGATGTTAGTCTGCGCCTGTGAATTTTTCGTGCTATTTTCTACATGCTTATCGCTTTACCGAACATTGCCATAAACAACGATGGAAGAGATATGTCAAACCCTCGGGCGTTCCTCTGTGAAGATCACCGACCTCCGACCTCCTGAGCACCTTTGAATCATCAACTCACTTTATCAAGTAAAGTCAATGGATCATAAATATGTACATGTAACCCGTCAGATGCTGCTCGCACAAAACGTTTTTCGAAAACTTCATTTTGATCTAATATGTTATGCTGTCGATAAATAAAAAAGTTTGTGAGCATTTATATTTCAAGAAAGATTATTTCTACATAAAAATATTTTACACGTTTAGAAAATGTTCTTTCATCTCTCAAACTCGGCAGAATATGACAACCAATAAATTGAAATTATTATGACTGCTGTATAAAATAATCATAATTTAAATATGAGGTAAACTCTATTGACACTTAATAGATGTACAACCTTGTGTTTGAAATAACTTCCGTTGAGGCATTATTTGATAAGTAAAAAATTATGCACGAATAATACGGTACATATTGTAATATGTAATGGAAACTTTATGGATGTGGTGTGTGTGTATGTATGTATGTGCGCGTGTGTGACTGACCGTGCCGTTGTGCAGTGTGGAGGCGAGCGTGGTGGAGTGCAGCAGGTCGAGGCCGGCGATGGCTGCGGGAGCGGCGCGGCGTCGTTTAGCCCGCGCAGCACGCCGGCGCGCTCCACCCGCGCTCGCACTACGCTTGCTGCCTGTGCGACGACTGCGGTCTGCAACACAAACACAACATTCTCACAATCTATTTAACTGTCAAGTTCTTCAATTACATCGTAAATGTTAGTATTGGGTGTCTGTTTTAATGCTCTTGTTTGAAATCAAACATATTGTATATACTGACTGGTGTCTGCGGAGGCCCAGGGCGCGCCCCACTCGCGCGGCGCGGGCTCCGGTCCGGGCGGCGCATCATCCGTGCCGCTCGACTCCTCGTCGCTCTCGTCGCTGGAGCGCCGCGCCACGCGACGCTTCGCCACCGCCGCCCGCGCTCGCGTCCTACCGTTCTCACCCCTAAATATATAAATACCTCAATTAATTTAAATACATTTACAATATTATAACTATTATTTTATGTCAATGTAGATAGTAGTATAAAGAAGTGTATGTGCGTTTACATAATGCGATGTGGTTACCTGACGGCGGGTCTCGGACGGGCCACCTTCCTGCGGCGCTCGGGCAGTGATGCGGTGCTGTGGTTGCTGTTGCCGTTGAGCAGGTCGGGCGTGGGCTGACGCGTCGGCGGTGCGCTCAGGTGCCGCTTGCCACCCTCATTGTCCTCCGTGCCGTTCTGACATCCCTGCAAAGATATAAGAATTATAAATACGTTATTGATATACAAATCGATACTATAATTATTTTCAACTATTTTACTATCTCCGGAAATTGATTATTGATTTTAGATATTCAGTTACTTAATTTTTAATTTTTAAATTATATTTAATAATATACATTGTATGATATAAAACATTTCACTGCAAATATGTATCTATCTTATTTAAGCAATTAACTGTTAAAAGACATGTCATAACTTAGTTGAAACTTTTTCTATTTACATAAGCGAAGACACAAATTTAAGAAACAAAAAATGGTTAGCATTAAGATTACGGTAAGTTATAACAATGTCTTTCAACCTATATCAATATTAAAAAATATGAATTGATTGGAAACAGACCCTTTTGCTGACCTTGAGTTTCGGGTTTTTCAGTCTTTGAAAGTATCTCTCCAATTTGGTCCTATCTATTATGTGTAAATAGTAAGATACTGGTTTGCCCGTCCACGAGACGGAACCCTTGAGCGGCGACATTTCGCTGACGTGCATAATGGTCCCGATGTCGCTCAGATTTCTGTCGGTTATCCTGAAGTTGAGCGGACAGAAGCTCTTAGATGACACGATCTTGGCGCCGTCTTTCAAGTCCGCGAACCTCTCCTTCAGCTGATGATCTACGTGCGGCCCGAACGCGAAATTGTTCACGAACACGATAGTCGCCGCGTTTATTTTCTCTCTGTGCTCATCCAATAGAAAGTCACCCTTTATCAACTTGTACTCTCCATACTTCTTGCCGTACCACCTCATCCACATCCTAAAATGCAAATCCATACTCTGAAATAAAGGATGAAAGTAAATGAATGCCTAAAAAAAAAGAAAAAAGCTGTAACAAACTTAGTTAAAATAAGTAATACCTCCGCATATTTGCTGGGTACTTCGGCTTTCTCGACGCCCAAGCACACCCGGCAGGGCGTTGCCGCAGCCATCTGCAGCACGACCTGCCCGACCCCTGAGCCCAAGTCCACGAACACATCCTCCGCTGTTATATCTATTTGATCGATCATCTGACACACCAACTCGTAAGATGTCTCACCATACACCTGAAAATTCAACGACAGTGTTTGAAGTGAATGTTTTAATATCGAAGCTTCAACTCAAGTTAATATTTTGTGCAAACCTCTGGTGAAAAGGGCTCATATTGATTCAGCTTATCTGGATCGGACACCGCCTGGTTGTACGTTTGTTGCAGAATGTGCTTCAACAAGCCGCGCGAAGGGTATTTGTTAAGACGTTGAGCTGGCAGTGATGTTCCCTTTTCCTAAAATTTTAAATTATTATACTTTTAAGTAAGTATGCACAAGTACATTTGATCAAATTTAGAACAGCATCCAGATCTTGATTTTTGATAGAAATTACATTAAAAGCTGAATTTGTAGTAACAACTAGGGCAGGGATGGTGAAACTTTACCTATCAACGTGCCATTTTTTCGAAAAAAATAAAAATAAATGTATATGATGTTTATGACGTTAGTAAGTTTCCTGTTAGATAAATCCTTTAATTAAACTTCAACTTTTAAATTAGAAAATGAAAAGCTATTACGAAATCAAGATTTCTCAATGATCTAAAAATAACTGTAGAATTAAACGGAAATACGAGATGAAATGAAAGAAACTAATTTATCAAAGTTGGCTCATTAAGACTGAACTTTTAAGGTTGGCAAACGTAATACGAGAGAGCGGAGTACGCAATAATATTCTTTCGTAGCCTTGACATTGCCGGCATGGCGAAATGACCGATCGATAAACCACTCAAACATAATATACGAGACAAAGTTGTTTACCTTGGATACAATTATATATGTTGTTTTTACTAATAATAAATCGATAGCAACTCGCTTAATGCTATATGGTACGCTTTAACAAATTTCACGTGTTCAAATTTTTTTCTTACAATATATTTGCGTTGAACTTGCATCATTGAAATAAATTATAACATACTTGACTTTACTTTTCGTTTATTATTGTGACCACTCAACTTACCCAAAGATTTATTACCTCGTGTAAATTATGTGTCACGGCAAGAACAATTAAAAAGGGAATTCCTTACAGTTATTTATCGATATACGAATATGTAAACATGTTATTACAAAAAAACAGCTTTAAATACGGAAGACTGGAATTTTTTTTAAACCAACATGTTATGGCAAGGCAATAAGAGTAAATGAAAATGAGGTTTTGTAATACGGAGTTTCTGACATCATAAGTATATATAGAAGCATTAATAAAATGGAGGTTGTACAGAGACGCATCTTAATTAAACGTAAAGTAGATAAACAAAATATTACATAACGTGGGGTGAAAGGCTATTTGTATGAAGCGACATTTTTTGCGATATTGACTTATATATATATTCAGAATCTTTAAATATTTTAATTCTGAATATATATATAAGTCAATATCGCAAAAAATGTCGCTTAAAACAAATAGCCTTTCACCCCTCGATAAGTATGTCACTTCTTTATAACCCACCCATGATACCCATGATAAAACGGCGAGTGGGTGCCGCATTCTGTAACCGGGTAAATTCAGATCCAAAATAGTTTTAAACACTTAACACGACATGAAACCAGGACGATGACAATAAAAACTGGGTTATCTAACCTATCGAAAAAAATCTGACAAGTACGATAGAGTTAATTTAATGATAAGATGACGACAAATGTTACATGTATGTATTACTAATAGCGCAAATAAAGCATATTCCTGTGGAAAGTGTAGTTTTACGGCATGACGAACATGTTGCTACGTAACTAACTGCACGGTTGCGGAGAAATCAAATGGCGACCTTCGTTCGACGAGCAAGTCCGCTCTACGTAACTATATTCTATTCTTATGTAGCATGTTCATACCTCGGCTTATCCGAAAACCGAATGTATCTATTACTATTGAGGAATTTAACGCATTAAATTCAAGGTAGGAATTCGAAAGTCGTCATTGTGGACAACGTAGGTAAAATATGACATAATCACTAACCAAACAGAAATCGTGCAGACGCAGTTACCAAAATAAGCTACTTTATTTTATGGTAACAAAAAACATTTTAATTGAAAATGGCTGAATATTCAAGTGCTGAATTTAATGCAATTATTTGCATCTTTAAATTCTGGTCTTATGATGATAATTACAAAAATTATGTTTTAAATTAATGTTTAATTCAAAACCACAGCAACTATTTAAACTACACAGATCAAGATGAGTTTCAAAGTGCACCACACGCTGAGCGATCAGAATAAATCCAACAAACGCATGTGGAGGTGTAAACGCGAACAAAGTATTGCGTTATACCACGCCTAAACAGTAATCTCTAAATCACGATCAATGCTATTTGCGTAAGCCTATATAGGAATAGGTCGTTCTAAAGTAGGCTTCGTAAATAAACAGAAGAATGCTGAAATTTACCTGCCAAGCCTTAATTGATATGAAAGAATAGTGTTTGTTCTATAGATCATTATATAGAAGCATATAGCATATCATTCTATGGGCTGGTGTGCAACAGAATACGCAATGCTTGAAAGGTGCTTTTTTAGCAACACAGCTTTCCTGTATTTTCGTTAAAAGTAGAAATTATGATATTCTTTAAAAGTAAACCCGGATGTACCCAGATCCAAAATGTAACAAATGGTGTTAACCTAGTAAAGATTTTATTGGTTCAAAAATAAGTTTTCCCGCAATGAGGACATAGGTATTTTCGCACGTGAAGGTCACGAATAAAGTAGGTCAATGCAATGCATGATTGTGCTATTCACTGAACAGATTATTATTATCAATGGATCGAGATATTTATATCCAAACATGGTTGATTTTTGACTTTTGTTCCTTAGTTCGTGTATGCATGCATACTTGCATTATGTTTCAATATTTATTTTTTAATATTTCTTCCACATTCATATTAAAAAATTACTCTTATATAAAAACACATAGAGAATCTGGTAATTATAAGCCTACCTACAGAACAAAACTGCTGCATTGTTGCCACTTACTTGCATACAAGACACATTTTTATTACAAATATCTTTGATGACAACATTCGTTTCAGAAACCAATTTTATGGATCGGAGACGAGCATTATATTTATAAGAATCCGGTCTTAAAACCCAAGATCATATCCCATACCGGCAGATTATCATTCTGAGACATTCATCACGGTTTATCCGCACGCAATATATACTTTTCAATAGTAAATAATTTTAAATCGTATATAGATCAAAATAACTATCGATAAAAATGGAGTGAAGCCATAATATAAGGAACTAAAATAACAAAAAAAACTTAATACGCAACGAGACCGGGTTGCGTACGTAATCGATTGCGGCAACTGGGCTCAAGTCGCAGGCCGGGGGCAGCGCTCCGCCGCGCCCTCGCCTTGTTTGTTTACATTCCCCGCAACCCGCAGCTCGCAACTCACTGCCTCTCCATTCACAACGTCGATCACATTTATATAATACCTAGATATCCTTGTGTACCAACATCCGACATGTTACTATTTGCCCTCGTAAAACTATCGAGTGATACACTATTTTTGCGATCTTACGTGTAAACAATTGTATGTTTTGTTATACAAATTATCAGAATGTTACTATGAAAAATTTGTATGACATTTAATGATAATATGAACTTTCAAAACATGAAGACAAGAAGAATTTTATTTTTGTTATGCACTAATATGACGTCAAAAATCAGAATCCACTTTTTATCAAAACGGCCGAGAAAGTGACCAAACGAAAAAATTGTTACAAGCGCCTATATATTTATGAAAATAGAATATGTATTCGTATGCTAATTGTACATTATATATATTTTGTGTACTTAGATTTGATTATGCAATGAGACGAAGATGCGGACACAATAACCAATGGAACGCAGCTTTTAAATGTGTCTATGCGAAAAAAGGTCGATCAGTGGTACAAGACTAATTGTTTTTTACTATTACCCCGACGTTTGCTCAACTCACTGCAATGAAAAATGCAATTTTTCTACAAATGGAATACCGGGAACGGTCCTGACTGTATGTACATTATCATTTTGTTTATGATAATGGTTCGTGTCCATACAAACTGTTGCTTGAAAAAGATATCTTCCCGCGATAACACTACCCATTGTTCGTATAATTTATTGTATAGAACTTTATGTTTACATCAAGGTTATGTCTATCTAAGGTACTCGTTTAATACTCTTAGCACATAAAAATGAAATGATGTTTCTAATTACAAATCTTTAATGATTGACACCAAGAAGTTAGAATGATTCATTTAATACAGTAAAGGGTAGTTGGTGTCCACCGTTTAGTCGCTACGATGAGTAGGAAACGTAATTTTGACTGTTGTGAAAAATCGTAATATGATTATGCTTCGAATTTATATTCATAATTTATAATCAAATTCAAAGAACATTATAAATTAAAATTGCAAAATGAACTTGATAAGCGACTATAGAGCGACGCTAGCGCAGCCAAAAAAAAGGTCATTAACACTACGTGAGACATTCTTGCCCGCTCAATATTGCGGTCATCGCCCTCTCGCACGATCCGCAACGAACCTCTATCACAATTCGCAGTACAAATATTTTTAATGATTTCATATCTAATCTAATGTTATTTATCATCTCGATTTGCGATTACACATCTTTCTTATCGAATGATACGCGTTTACTAAGAAATGTTTCTAGAACTAAGATTCATGTATATTCAAAGACGAATATGCATTTTTCAACAATCAGTGAAGGCGATCAAGTTTTCGGGCAAGCCTGTGTGCACGCCGAGGTCAATCAACTCGATAATGGACGCTAATGTCAACGACTGAAAGTTTCTAATACAAAAAACTTTCACAAACTATAAAGATGTCTTCTATGGCGTATCTATGTAACAATAGTTATGAATAGCGCAGTCTCGCAGCGACGCGCTCAATTTCACTACTTATTTTATCTAATGTTAGCTTGACTTCATAGTGTGAGAATGTTACGTTCAAATTGAAAGAAATAGACAGGATTTAAAATCATTTTATACGTAGGGTATAAGTAGATCATGCTTGAGTTTCTGAGACCAAAATCCATGTTTAAAACATATTGTTATCTCTGTTTTGTCAAAGATAATGACAGGGATGAGGATATGTTGTGCAGAGATTATGGTCTCGTAAACCAACGCTAAGATGATAATTATTACCAACTTTTTACAGACGTTTATTAATACAAGTGGTTTACAATTTACCTTAATAAAAAAAATCGCCTTTAAGATTCAAGGAATTTTGGAGTTAGATATATGTACGTGTGTTTAGGTAACACAATATTTTATCAAACTGAATGTTGCATTACGCAGGTAGTTGTATTTGCTATCTCAGCTGTATCTCAATGTACATTGTTTTCGGAGCGTAACTATAACCCGCCATTTTTCTACCTGCTCTCAATTGTTAAAAGTTCCATTGATGCTTCCCAGTAGAAAGTTTTAAGGTACATTTAACAAACCAGAATGTAGCAACAATAGCTATAAACAAGTTGAGACGGTCCAGTGCAATCTCTATTGATCATTTTTTTATTATGACTTTATGTATCGTATTTGTTAACAGCAAAATCCTCTATACTTTGTCACAAAATCATAGAAATGATCATGAATCATAGACATTTAGAAATGTTTACTCCCGACCGTTCTGAGTAAAATATGGCTGTAGACTAAAATGTTACAGGTAAATCGGTTAATCGGTATGCAACAAGACGGTAGCATGTAGTGGTAGGTATAACATGTCACAAATCACATTTCCTACCGCGCGCGGACAAGGTTACTGACGCGCTCAGTATGCGCATGACATCCATCACCCTGTCGGTGACATCATCGCCGAGTCTTATTGTAATCTTTTGTTAATACACATTTACAAATTAAATGAGCACCGCTAAACCGTCGCCCTCGTTTTAACTAACATTTAAAAGCTTTAAAACTAAATAAACCTTGTTTAAGTTTTTCTGTTTTTTTTTAAATCTGTTTAGATGGATCGACGGATGGATTTTGGTTACGAGGTATCTCCGAACGGTTACATGGAACTCGATGTTTAGATGTAGAACACAGTCTGGAAGAACACATAGGCTACTAATTAAGTTTTTTTTTAATTGCGCGCGGACGGAGTTGCGGACGACTGCTAGTTTTGTATAAATTTCTGTTAATTTTGCAAATTCAAGTCTAAAATGTGATTAGTGTAAACAAATGACCTTTGTTACAATACAATTAATACTATGTTACAATAATTAATATGGTACAATACATGCTTTATATTTAATTACAAAAATAAATAACGATGAATTTAAAAGTTAACAAATTTTTACATTGAAAAGACAATTCTTTACGGCGTACCTATCTACACGGTCGTTAACCGTAATAACTGTATTTGGACCAAACCTGAAAGTAGGCACCGTGCAAAAAGAAGCAACTGTTAGCTGGATACTTATCATTATGTTCTACTTGTTGTTGAATGAGAAAAATATTATAATGCTTCTAAAAGTGCCCATCGTTATAAAAACTACTTTCGGCATTTTTATGTTATATGAATATAAATGTATACTGAACTATAATGCTAAAACCGACTTTTATTCCAGGATGAGACACCTTTTTTAAATAAAAAGCCATGTGATATAACAACATATTACCCAACAGCATTCATTTATTATATTTTAAATCGAAGATTAATATTTAAAATCTTGTTAATTATATTAGAACGGAGTAAGGACAAAGGTAAACGAACTTGCAAGTCATTAAAAGAGCATCGAAGGTACCAAAGACTAAAACAATACATTCTTCTATAAATACTACGCTCTTGGCAAGTACAGTAGCTACGTAAGTGATGAGGCATCAGTTTACGAACATCTTTCGACCACTAAATAAAGAAGGAGCGTTAGGTGTACATGTGAATAGATTCGGGCTTATTATTGTCATGTACTTTTCGACGGCGCGGTGAGAAATGGTATGTGACGCTTATAAATATAGTAGCCTCGCGCGGTGTCTGCTGCGGACATCGATCGCCGCGTCCTCGCCTCGCCGCCATCTTGGCCCTCGTGTCTCCCACTTGCAGTCGACGAGCTGCCTCCGCCCCCGCGCCCCTCGCCGCGGCCCCGTGCTGTCCCACATTCACTCTTTCATTTCGCACATGCTACACAGTATGATCGTTGTGTGCATAAGATTGCTGCCCTGTATAAAAGTAGCGTTGAAAAAATCATATCTCGCTGTACTATACGTTAAACTGCACACGGTACTAGAGGAAATAGGTCAAACGGTGAATTATGCGTGTTGTAGATGCGAAATGTTTACAATTCATACGCAAATATTCTGCAGAGTGTACATCTAGGAAGTGTATATAAATAAA
>JAOPJD010000012.1:6489069-6503633 GCA_026167825.1 Papilio polyxenes | reverse complement strand
ACCTACATAATTACAAGCTTATAGTTCAAATGCAAGTGCTACAATAGTATTGTTTGTTAGTTAACAAATCATTAGGTCATGTTCAATAATGATTCATGGCAACTAGTCAAGTATCCTACTTTTAACAACAAATTAAGAGGAGATGAAATCATAAAATTTAATACCTTACTATTTAACTATTGTTCTTCAAATTTATTTGCCCAAGTTAACACATAAAGTTCATAGCATCAAATATATACATATGAATTGTGAAGTTTTATATGTATAGTTCCCTGAAGAATTGCAAAAAACATGGAGTTTCAAACATGTATGAGGTATGTAATTTATTGGTACAATATTATTTGGGAAATATCATCATTAACAGCCTTTATCTGCCCACCGCTGGATATAGGCCTTTCCCAATGCCGTCCACAGTATGCAAATATACTGGGAAAAATACTGTTGTAAAAATCAAGTATTATAAAAAAATTAATTACCTTATAGTTTCTACTATTTCTAGTGCACCATCGTGTTTGTCCTGAAACAAGGAAATATCAATTTAACAAAACCTTCATTGTATTTCTCTATTTATGTTATAAATAAAAATCCTGAAGCAAAATTCATATCAAAGTTATGTCAAACTTCAAGGACAGTTTGATTTTGTTTCTTGATTCTAACATTTAGTAAATAGAGCTACCCATGCAAAGTTGCTTTCTATTAATTACATATTTATAAAGACATTATGCAACCACATTAAATAAATAGACAAAAACATGTCTTGTCACATATTTAATATCTACACTATTATTAATAACATTTTCAGTACAAACATATGTCTATCCATAAAAGCAAATTTATTTTGATATTAATTATTCACCCTAAAATCGACTTTTGGTATAGGACTATGCATGGAAATAGGTCAATAAAGATTGATCTTTGTAAGTAGGTAGGTAGCAAACTAATGTTTTAGTTTTTTAATAATGACATCTTAACCATTTGCCTAAACATGACCACTAATCTAATAATTAATCTATTGGGCTATTTAAAGTTAAGAACAGGGTACAGAGTCATCATAAGGTTGTAATAAATTTCAGTAGTATATCATTCCTTGCTTTAACCAATTCCCAATCCCTATAACACAATATGAAGTGACTATATTTTTAACTAATATCTTTAAATACAACCTTGTTTCATTCATTTGTATGCCTCTATTAATAAAATAATAATTTACCGTTTAAAATTGTTATTATTCAAATCACAGAATTTAACTTCAAATAAAAATTAAAGACATAGGTAATATAATGTCTTAACTGAATGTTTTTTTCATAGTTTTTATTTAGATTCATGTATCTTCATGATTCTTGCGTCACATTTCATTACAAATGTTGAATTCTCTTTGTCTATTTTATAATATGTAAAATTTACAAATCAACTGGATGAAAAGCTAACAAGTGTTTATCAATGAACATATCAAGGTCAAGAGTTCAATAGCCTACTAGAATATTAAATTTGGTGTGTAAAATAAATTAATTTATTAGCAATACAATGGTATTGGTCAAATTAATATAAAATTATAATGAAATGAAAATATAAAATGAAATGATAATTAAATGAAGATATAAAACTGTTACATCTTAGAATAGATTGATATAAAAAACCACAATATGTTAACTCTAACCCAAAACCTAAATTTTGTGAATTTAGTGAAAAAAGAAATGTCATTTAACAGTCTGTAATTTGGATCAGTATATATGGTACATATCTGAGCAATGGTTGTAATTGTCACCTTCATAATTTTCATCTACTTGACAAAAAAAAAATAGTTAAAGTTTACTTTTCTAAGTTTAATTATAGATTTAAATGTGCAGTATGTATAGTCATAGTGTCAGATGTTATGAAATTTCATGTTTAAATTATATTTTCATCTTCATTGGCATACACAAACATAATACTATTATATTAAATACAATTTACTTGAATAACAAATGAAATCTAAAGTTGTTGCAGCTTATGTCTTTTTATTTTAGTTAACCATAGGTTACTATTTAATTTAAAGAGCAATAAAAAAATCAAACAATAAGTTTTTAGTTTTAATAAGTGTATTTTGAGTTTCACTATTTTAAAAAAAAACCTTAATATTTATAAATGACATTAATATTTTCAAGAAAAAATATAAAAAGCAAAGTACACCCTTTATCCTCACTAATAATGTATTACAAAACATGAATTTTATATGTTTACCTCCTTTCTAAGTTATATTTATGGTAGTTAGCTATTGGGTAGTAAATAGTTAACTTTAAATGCTTCCTCATACTAATAATAAAGAGAATGATACAAATAGAACATTGTGAACAAAACCAAATAAAAATAGAAATGTAACCCATCCATTGAGTAACACAATTCTGACACCTGATACCACATTTACACATTCATATTATGGAAAAGTGTAAAATGTAAATAAATGACGATTGAAGAATACGCAACAGTGTGTACATATCTAAAAAAAAAGCCGACACCTTGACAAAACACGAGGTCAATACACTCTGCACTACCCATGTGATGTGAGCAATACCCTATACACTTTCTGTGATCTTCTAACCACAGTATATATGAAAGATATACTGCAAGGTCTAGTAATATTATTTATACCGTCTACTTATGTAAGATACTAAAAACAAAACGTTTATCACGTTCTTAGATCCAATATTTCTAACTTTACTGATTATGTTTCGCAGTGACGAACTTCTCACACAACAGATTTTACGAGTTCCTCTATTGTTACGACTCCGTTTTTATATCACAAAAACTTGTTTTTGGAACTCTATAATTCAAAATATAAGTTTCTTACCGAGCCATGACCCGATGTGAGGGGCCATGTATAAACAACGGGTTCCGCGCCTACAGGAGAGTGCAAGCGTAAATCCAAAGCCATTATAGGTTAACCACTGCATTAATGCGCACTGTTTTCACTTAAAAACTAATATTATTACTAAAAACAATTGATATTAACATAATTTCACTGCACTTTCACACACACACACTCCGAACAACTAGGCTAGACGCCATGTTGAAAATATATTACCAATCAAATCATGGCCACTTTCAGTGTTGACATAAGTTTTCGTTTTTTGGTAGCTTGGTAGCTGTGTCTTTGCTTTGTGATAACTGACAAGAAAATGCTTTATTTTTTTGGGTTAAACCTTTATAAGCAATTTTTAATTACATATGTATCAATATGATTAGAATAGTCGATATTCAATTAACATTTTACGTCATAGTTTGTTTTAAACTAATTTAATATATTTGACAATTGAAAAAAAGAAGCAGAACTTTGTAAATCGGTTCCGTTTAATTTGAGCTATTTCTGCGTCCTAATTTTAATAAAATACTTCCTGATATGCAGCATTACCTGTGATTTTTGCACGTGTCTTGTAAGATGTACATACTTTAGAGCCAGATAGATACTACAAGGTAGGTGACTACAGGCATTGCAACAATATTGCGTGGCCAAAAACCAAAATAAATCAAACGATAACGTACTTCTAAAGTTACTAGACTATACTCTTTGAAAGTTACGTCGTCCTCACCGTCCTAATCATTCCTGATAACACAATCGCAAAATATAAATCCAATAACAAAAACAAAACAAGACTGATAAATTATAATCGGATTTACTTTATTAATTTGTACTAATTATCTTTCAAGTTTCAAGATACTTTTTAATAATGTCGGATTCAGAAGAGGAATCTGTAAATGCTCGCAATTATGAAGAAATCGCCAAAGAGATTGAGCGCTGCAAAAGAAACCCTGAAACATCTGGAATGTTTGTTTCTGGATGGGATGATGCAGATCAAGACGTAGACATTGTAAAAAATCCAAAAGGTAAGGATGATTTAGAGGTCTATGTATACTCAAAATTTCCTTCGTTGTACTTTTAAAATAAATGAACAAGATATTGTTATAATAGAATTTTTTTAATATTTTCAGATAATCCAGTTGATCATGTGTTATGGGCAGCTGAAAATGGAGAGTTAGATGTTTTAAAGGAAATTGTTAAAACAAGCCCCGGTCTTGTCCATGTAAGAGACTCTGATGGCTATACACCACTTCATCGTGCTGCATATGGAAATCACTTAGCTTGTGTTGCATATTTATTAAGCGCTGGAGCAAAAGTAGCAGCAAGGACTGAGCTAGGATGGACTCCATTACATTCAGCATGCAATTGGAATAATTATTTAGCTGCTGCAAGGCTACTAGCGGCTGGGGCTGATCCAGCTGCTTTATCAGATGGAGGTAGGATAAGTTTAGTAAACATCTATTAATTTAATTTCTATTCTTATTTTACAAAGCAATAATTGTATAATATATATTGTTGCAGAACAAACACCATTGCATTTAGCATCAGCTCTAAGTCATAGTAAATCAACTTTAATCATACTATTATTAAGAGAAGACATTGTAAACATTGCTCAGAGAAAAAATAAATCAAACGAAACACCTGAACAACTTGCCCATGGCCATGGAATTTATGGTCCTTTATTTGAGATGGCATTGCCAGCAGTAAATCATATAAAATCATTGTCATTTACTTGCAATCCATTTTTAAGGTAAATTTAATGTTCTTAAAATGTCTTGGTTGAATAAATTTATTTACTGTCAATGATTACAGAAGCTTATCTTGTAACCCTTCTACTGAGTATTGTAAGTACACTACCATTTTCGGTTTACCTTTATCCCAGGAATTACCATCAACTCAAATTACACTAACAATAAGTTATTTTTACTCTATTTAAAAAAAAAGGTATTAAAATTAGTAATAATGAAAAATCCGAAAATCAATTTTTAATGTTTATTCATGTACATAAAAATGTTAACAATACACACATAAAATTGGCTCATGCCACCCTCACATTGGTGGACATGTTAACCTTTTATAATATTAGATAACGTTTATGTTACTTAGGAATAATAAAGCTAAGAATTGTGAATATCGTATACTTTTACAGCTATGTATTAGACTTTATTCATTACAAAAATAGAAATCTCTTCCCTTTTTGTTATTACACGGCAGGTTAAAGTAATCAAAAATTTTATGTGGAGGTTGACTATAAGTATGTTTTCTTTTAATTTACTAATTTACAAAAGAACAAGTGATTTATGTACACAAATAAATAAAAATCCGGGAAAAATTATATGCGATTTTTTGTAAAAAAAACTGTTGCAAAACATTTCAATTATTGTGATATACTACCACAAGATTCTTGATAAAACCTTGCTTCAGGTACATGTGGTAACTTAACGGTTTGCATTATTTCTCTGAATGATTATATTATTTTTCAATTATCTTAGCGGCTCGGAAAAAAGTGCGAGTCGTTTCGCAGAACAGAATTTAGGTGTAGCGGGATATATAGGGATACGAAGTGAGGACACTTTCCAGCTCGCAGCCAAGGTCAGCCGCCAAGATATTTGAAAAAGGGTAACAAAAGATTTTACCTGTGTGTTTTTGAACCTAAATTTTCAAGTGCAATCATTGCGCCGGGAACAAGATATGACTCGGCGTGTAAATTTTTGATGCTTATTATAAGATTTCTTCTGTCAATTTTCTGAAGTTCTGTCAATTTTTGCCGAGTTTGAGATGTCATATATGGTAAAATTAAGCAACCGAGACCTAGGCATTTACATCGCACACAATGTTTCCATATTTCTAACAAATCTTCATCTTTTATCAAAGGACAAACAGGTAGTAAATTTAAAACCTTTAGACATTTTTTCTTTTGTCGTTCTGTAATGGGGTAATCTGCCCTCTGGAATGGCGTAAGCATAACTGCACGCCAAGCCGTGTATATAACTTCATCAAGTAAATGGCAGCATTTTAACAGCAAGGGGATTACTTCATCGTGTAAGGATGCTCGAACTAGTAGAGGAATTAGCTCACGTATAATAAGTGCATCTCCGTATCTCAAAGCCAGTGCGGCGGCGATTTTTAAACCTTCAATATTTCCGTTAGCAACTTGGAGCAATTGTTGAAGGGCGTGAACCTTATCTTGCACAAATGTTGCAACTACCCAGGGCATATCAATTTTTTCAAGATTAACAACATACAGTAATTCTAAAAGTAAGGACCAAAGAGACTCACGTTCCCGGTTAGTGACTTTAACAGCAGTGTCAGGATCTACAACACTCATCAAACATTGAAAAGCTCTAAGTTTTTTGCATTTATTAAATTCACATTCCTCGTCTAAAGCGATTCTAGACAAATAAATAGCTGCCATTTTTGAACACGTTGCTTTCAGTATATACTTAGCAGTTATAAGTTCTTTTGTGTTTAGTCCTGGCAACGTCTCGGTTTCTTTTTCGCCCTTTTGCAATAAATTTTCTAAAATTTGTATTCGAATAGTACTTATATTTATATTATTTTTATCTGCAATTTCATTTGCAGCACGATTAACGTCATAGCGTGCGATCTTATCAACAAAATCAGGATGAAGGTACATGGCATGAATGAGTTGTGCAGGTTCAGTGGACAATCGAATAAATTCTTCACAAGCCCAATCAATGTTATGCAATGCATGGCGTGTGGATAAAGTAGCGTATAAACGTTCCATTTGCCGAAGGGCGCGATTTCCAGGCTGAAGAGTGGCCCAACGCTGCGAAAACTGGAAACATAAATGTGCTGCCGCCACTTGATCAGCCCCACGCGCGCAGCCCTGTAGAACATAGAACAGGCATGCACCGGCCCATTCCATATTAGCAATGTGGCGAACACACTTATGAGCTGTACGAAGCAAAGGTTCTTCTCTTGATGTCAAACGCCACGGTTCGTTCTCCTTTGAACTTGGAGTTGCTTCTTCGCTTTTAGTTCTCGATGTCATAGTTTGCTTCACGGCGTTGCTACAAATCATATCCCTTGCTGTTTGCAAATCTTTATTGAGCGATAATATTGAAACAACCTGAAGCCATCGTTCATACGTTTCTAAAGTTATTTCAGATTTTAGATGAGTCCACATATCCTCTCGCATAAAGAGATGAAAAGGTAGTCGGTAATAGCCTATTTCTGGAAACATTCCTTTTACAGAAAACATTTCATATTCATATTGTTTTGGAGTTCCTTTTCTCTTGTAATATTTTAAAAAGTGTAGTAAGAAATATTCCTTATTATTACGGAGCTCTGCACTAGAACCAAATAACAAGAGATATATGCAAAAGTATACCTCATAATAATACGGATTAATAGAAATCACTGAGCCATGTAATAATATTTCACCACTTTTCCAAAAGTCGTTCAATATGTCTTGAATAAAATTTATCTTTTCTATGCTATCCCAAATTATGTGGCATCTTAATATTAATTCTCTCTCATCGTTATCCAATTTAAGTTTACGACAACCGAGATCGTCTTCGATCAACTTATATTTTAGATTCCAATTAATTAACACCGATATAAGTAACAATGATAAACCATCATCCAAAGTCACATTGAATGTACGACATAAATCATAAAGTCGCTCAAGCGTGGTATTCGGATACTGTCTCAAAACATGGAAAAGAACAACTTTTACGTCCCAAGTTTCTTCAGTTCCATCTGGTAGAGCTATTTCTGACAATTCTATATTGAATTTTGATTTTAATATATATTGAGGAGGATAAGTAATTATGTTTCCTGGCAAAATTGTACTCAATCCAAATATACTTCGTGTCACCGGAACAGATAAATAATGCATAATAGAAGGCGCCAACGTTTCACTTTGTGCGCGTAGAATTTCTAATACCCACGTGTTATCCTTCTCGTCTT
This sequence comes from Papilio polyxenes, assembly GCA_026167825.1. Taxonomy (NCBI): domain Eukaryota; kingdom Metazoa; phylum Arthropoda; class Insecta; order Lepidoptera; family Papilionidae; genus Papilio; species Papilio polyxenes. The sequence goes on along the minus strand of JAOPJD010000012.1, from coordinate 6,495,862 downwards.
CAAATCGTGTTAAAATAATTAATAAAATGGTTAGCAATGCGTTATCAATGTCTTGTAAAGAAATTATTTTAGTTAACAGTTTTCTCGCTAGTCCATCTCTTACTTTCAATAAATCATCACATGAACTTTTTTCCATTTCGAATACTGTAACCATAAGATAAGATATTATCCTGAATGGAATCAAGTCGTTTTTATTACTTATGTGTAAAATTTCCCTTTCCAAATTTAATTCGTTTGTCGACACTTTACTATAAAAATCAATCAAATCATTTAATGCATTGACTGAAGAAATTGGCAAAAATATGTAATGGAATTTCCATGCCACTGACAAGTTTTTCAATACCACATTAGTATTAATTAATGAATTTAAAATAGACATCCTTGTGATTAAAACATGTATATCTTCTTCATCACAATTTAACACCAATTGTGTTAAAACATTATTACATTCTATTAAAAGCTTAGAATTATTTCCATCTTTAAAAGATTGCAATATTTGGGTCATTTTTTGACTACATGGATCAGATGTTATCATGAATTCAATGACTTTGCACACTTCTTGACTTGTAGACGTTCGTCGCAAAAGTGTTACTAAAACAGAATTTCTACATAAATCTTTATTTACCAATTTTGTTAGACATCTACCACGCCCTGAAGTTGCCGATGCGCCATCATTTTGAATCCAAATGTCCACCTCTGTTGTACAACAACTTTCGGTATACATGGCATCAACACTCAATTTTATGCCATAAGAATTTTTCAAATGATACATATTTTCCAAAGTTCTCATTTGAATGTTGTTAATAGATTTTGTGCCTTTTAAAAAATCAAGATAATTTCTTTCAAGAGTAGCATTAACATCAATTCCAATGTTGATAAGTTCGTATTTGTTCATTATTGTTTTGAGTAACATTTTTTTATCTTTATTGGGCAATTGTTCAAAATAATTTAATGCTAGTTTAGTTTCACAATTTTTTAAGCATTTATCAATATATAATATGTGGCTGGTGTTTGTATACCGGGGTAATACTTTAGTAATTACTTTTAAATCACATAGATCAATAGATGCAGCATCAATTATTTTATGCATAACTAAATTATAATCGGTACATGTCAAAGGAAAATTATACTTTTTCAAAACGACCTTCACTTTCGCATAATTTAATTCTATATGTATATCTTGCGCTAAAATTCTATCTTCATCTGTGACTGTAAAGTCTGTGTTGGCTGAAGCTGCAGCAGTAATAGCAAGTTCTAATATTTTATTGTTCCATGGGACATCCAACACTTTCAATACTTGTAAAAGACATTTAAGTTTGTTACTGTTTGAACGAAACGCATTAAGTAACAGTTGCAAACGGACACCATCAACACTTCCTCCACTAGCAGCTGCTTCACTTTCAATAAAAGAGTATAACAAATCATCCAAATCAAACAAATGTCTCGTAGCATAACTGGGTAAATTATTTTGTAGAAATTCTTCTAAATCTTCTGTGTAACAACGACGTAACACTATTACAGCCACTTCGGTGGGATTCTGTGAACTCAATTCGCTAAGCAGCATATTTATTTTGTACTTCTCTTTGAGTTCCATTATATAGTTGATTCGATCTTTCAATATGTCTAAATCATCTAATGACATTGGCCTTATTGAAATTGTCTTTAAAGATGTTTCTAGAACATTAATGATTTCTTGTATAAATTTTACTCCTATTTTAGGCCAATATGGTGATTTTTCTAAATAAAAAATTCTTTCAGTGGTCCATTTAACAAATAAATCAACATAAAATGGGTTTTCTTCCAAAATAGATGGTACAAAATTATTTAACCAAATAATTAAAGCGCCAATTTTAATATTAAAAGGTATAGATTTAAGAAAATTGACTATGTCATTATGTTGAATTTTAAGTCTCATTTCAGAATACTTTAACCAACAGATTGAAGCCAGATCTAAGTCTGATTTAGATATAAATAAAATACATAACTGAATAAAGTTTAGTTCAAACAGATCAACATCCTCATAAAAGTTATTACCTCTAAAGATTATATACTCTAGTAAATCTATCTTATTTGTTAAATCAGTGATTAAGTCTACTAATACATTATCATTTTTGCTTATAATTTTTGCTTGTAAAGGATAAACAATAACTTTATATGAAATGTTATGTTTACAAAGTTTTATGGCAGCATTGATAAGAAAATTAAAGTCTGTTATGTTGTTAAATAATGATTGCAGCTGTGGTAATACCTGAGCAGGTTTTATATTAGAAGTTATTGAACTGACAAGAGTGTTCAACTGCACCTTAAGATTGTCTTGTGTAGTTTTACTTGTTACTATATTATCGGAAGCTTCAGATTCATTATTTTCACTATGGCAGATTGAAGCAACTTGCACCTGAAAAAAAAGTTATACAATTTTAAATGTATGACATTTTGAATAGTTCTGCAAACACAGAAAATTCTCACAACTGCAGACTGGTTAAGTATACATCTCTTTTATGTTTCATCTGATGAGTATTCTGATTTTTTTTCATCCTCATGGACATCATCAAATGTTGATCTAGACTAGGTCTAGGGGGAGGGGGCCAGCTATTGTTAATATGGTCTTATTTTTCAAGTTAGTTTTATATCATTTTTACATTTATTGATTTTGTAGGGGGCATTCAGCTGCCCCCTAGTGACATGCATGGGTATGTTTAAGTGGTAGTCACAAACCTGGTGAATCATATTTGTCATATTAACCAACTTACCTGTTCTTTATCCCATAATATGTAATAGAATGTTTTATTGACAGCTTTAAGTGGATAATATTTTGATACTTCATTTGAAAATTGATATGTTGTGCTGAAATCTCTGAGATCTATCATCCACATATTAGATTTATTAGCTATTATCAAAGAGTTGGTCCATGGAACAATATATTCTAACAGTGGATCAGTAGACAATACATCTATTGTACCTGTTATGCTGCATTGTAAGATCACTTTGCCAGATTCAATGTAGGCATTCAACTCATTCAATAAAGTAACAGTTTCCTGAGATTTTAAGGCTGAGCGAGAAAGGTGTAACTTTTCAAGAGTAACAACCATGTCATTTTCACTTTGTTTCATATTGTTATCTAACTCAGTAGTTGAAAATGGCAACGCAAGGCACTCTCCACTTTCACTCATTAAAACCAGATTATTGTTAAGTCTGTAAAACTGGCAAATTTTATAGTTGGCATAATTGTTACATCTTATATTTACTAAGGTACCTGTCTTGATGTTTATTACTACAAGTACATAAGACTTGAGTGTAAGCCAAAGAAGATGTTCCAGCAAAATGTTATCAGTGATATCTTCGTCCAAGTCAAAGACGAATGTTTTGCTTGTTTCGTTGTTAAATTCACACTCAATATCTATAATACTCACTTTTCTTCTGTCTTCTATGATGACCACTTTAGGATATAAAAAGTGAGCTTCAATATTGTTTACGGGATTGGCAAAAGTTATTGTGCCTATATGGGACTGAACAACATTGGTTGATGACATTGTCATCGTTTTTCTTTAATCAATCTTGTATCTTAAGTATATATTGGAAATAAAGAACTTATAACTTTTCTATTTTAAACCGTTGGACCGTTTATTTACAAATTTGTAAATGTCAAATTTCAAGTGAGCCATAGAGCCAAGTAATTTTTAATAACATTGTTTCCGACTATGGATTCTTGCCTTTTTGCCATTCGAGTCATTCGACCGAAACCAAAAACAATGTAGACTATAAAAAGCGAAGACAAAGGATTGTTACCTTTCAAGAAAATACTCTTTTATTGTGTACGTTTATAAAAATTACTAGCTGTCGCCCGCGACTCGACTCACACAGAATTAAAAAAACTTAATAAGTAGCCTATTCTTCCAGATTAATTTCTACATTTGTACCAAATTTCATCAAGATCTGTTGCGCCGTACCGGAGATACCTTCTAACATTCATCCATCTAAACTCTCGCATTTATTTTAGTAAGATAAGATATAATAGTATAATAATAAGTAGAACACACTGTTAATAACAATTGCATAGTTTATACATCGACCTCTACAGATTTAGTACGCGTTTCCTTAATATGAAGTTAGAGGTTAAGCTAACCAAGTATTTTTGACCCAAGGGGGTTATAAAACCCCTTTTTTCGTTACTGACGATTTTGAGTTTAGCTTCATTATAATGGCTTAAGTAAATAAAACTGACTATTATACAATGTATATTTTTAATTAGAATACAGATTGTATGGATAATTCAATCAGTATCTTCATTTATTCATTATGTTTTCTCTTTCTTGATTTTTTTTTCATACCCCTTTTCAGCTCAATAGACTTTTTCACTTTGTTATTTATTTCGGTATGAATGATTTGTTTTGTTTCCTGGATTGCAGATTCGTAACTTTGGAACAAATGACTATAGGATTCTTCCGATACTTCTAATTGATTTATTTCACTCTTCCCACTAGACTGTATTTGTTCCTGAAATATAATATTAAATCAAAACTAATCTAAAAATGTAAAATTATATATAATAATGATCAGACTAGTAAAAAAACATTAAGAGTACTTTATTTGGAACAAGACACATTCAATTCAATCATCTTAAAAAAAGCATACCTTAAACATATTAAGTTGATTATGGTTTAAAATTGTCACTGCTTGTCCTATCCTTCCTGCTCGCCCTGTTCTACCCACTCTATGAACATAAGTCTTAATATTCCTTGGTGGGTCATATGATACAACATAGTTACAATCAGGAATATCAATTCCTCTAGCTAAAGCATCAGTGCTTATAATCCTGAAAAAGATTTTCAATAATTAAAAATTTAAACTTGTATGGATGGAACCTATCAAGCAAATCTACAAAAAAAAAAAAACATTTACATACACATTAACTTCGGATTGTTTAAATTTTTCAAGCACTTTTTCTCTTGATGATCTGTCTAATGCTGATGATAACTCAGCAACTTCAAGACATTGTTCTTTTCCCCATTCATTGAGAAGAACAGACAATCTGTGTACTGATTGTGCTGAATTAGTAAAACAGAGAACCTTATCCCATTTTTTTTCTACTAGTAGATGGAATAATATAAGAGGTTTTTCTTCAGCATTACACACAACATAGTTTTCTATAAGTTCATCTGGTGTTGTATACTTTTTAATCAAATTACTCCCATCAAAATCTGAAATTGGTGCAACAGAGAATAGTTTCGGTTGGAATAATCCCCATTGTTCTAATAGTTCAGGATCAGGTGTTAGAGTTGCTGAAAAAAGTAACTTGTGTGGTAGAGATTTTTGATCAATTATACTATTCCAATTCAAATGTGGAACTTTATTTGATGTCAATTCATTTTCATGTCTTATATGTCTGTCCATGTGATACAGCCAATCATTCTGTATGTTGTCCATGATCCTATCAGCTTCATCTATAACTAGGAATTTTAAATTTTTCAAGGAGAAACCTTCAGTATTTTGCAAATGCTCTACTAATCTTCCTGCAGTGCACACAATGATGTCCACTTCGCTGATCCATCCCAAGGACTCAGCTGAAACATAATCATAATATATTTTTTATTTTTATGCAAACAAGAGACTTTAGGATATGATAGTAGTCATAGGAGACGGTTACTGGATACGGTTTCCGCAACTACATGTCTAGTGCATATATTGATATGATGCAAATAATATTCCAAATTTTATATACAAGCTTAAAATTCCATAAATCATCTGAAATCTTAATTGTGTTTTATAAATGGAGAGCTTACTATATTTCATCAGTTGTTGTTGTTCTTGCTGTAAAGGCGTTGAACCGGTCAACAAAGCAGTCCGTAAACCAGTGTTAGTACAATATTTCTTACACACTTTAAAAACTTGTACAGCTAACTCTTGTACTGGCAAAACAATTAGTGCTCTAATATAATGTCCAAGTTGATTCATTAATACCTGAAAATTTCGAATTTGTAACATGTACTTTTTCTAACTTAATTAATATATCAAAATTTAATGCTTAATATTTTTTTCTTTTTTACCTGAATAATTGGTAAAACAAATGTTAATGTTTTGCCACTTCCAGTAGGTGCAGAAACACAAATATCATGAGGCCATAATGGATATGGTAACTTATGTTCATTCAATATAAATGGTATAACTTGCTCTTGCACTGGAAATAAATGAGTAACACCTTCATTAAGTAGTGTTGTCTTCAATATGCTGTGTAACCAAGTTTGATCTTCTACTTTACAATTTAGATTTTGAAGGTTTTTTGAAACACTGTAAGGATGAGAAAGCCAATGTGGTAAAACACGTTGAACCTGAAAATATTAACAAAAGTATGTGTACTGTAAGACTATGCATAAAGGTATAAAGGTTACCAAATATCTCGTGGCTCAGAACACATACAGTGACATACACTGTGCTGAACATAATTTTAGGTATAGGGGGTGTAAAGGATTGCGGGGGAGGGCACTGGGCAGCTCACTTAGAGCCACCAAGATATTTGTTAAATTACTATGTTTAAACATTCATAGTATTGAAATTATGTGTTGATAATATGCTGAGAGGAAATTACCTTAGACTTCTTCTCAAAATCATTTAAACCGAGGACTTTGAATTCAATACCTTTCTCATTTGTATCTTTATTGCTTTTTTCTGATTTTTTTTCATCAGTTAAATCATTATATCCATCTTCTTTAAGATCAAGAGAAACACTTTCTTCCACATGCACTTGCTTTTTGGTGTTTAAGACTTTTTCTTCATCCTGCTTAAGTGTTATAACATC
>JAOPJD010000012.1:5348033-5358085 GCA_026167825.1 Papilio polyxenes | reverse complement strand
ATTTTGTGCCTATTTGATTTTCGCCATTTTGGGGCTGACAGTTATGGTTTTAGTGATTTTAGTGATGGCGTGGATTCGAACTCAAAATTGCTAAAAAAATCAGTGTGGCCAGATTTAAACCGAACATTCTGACAGTTTTCTCGTCTTAAATTTGCTATTGGTTTTTGTTGATGCGTCTAAAATTCTGGTAATCGTTGAGATCGTAATTTATACCATGATTTAAAAGAAAAAACAGCAATTTAAGACTTGTTTTATTTGTTGTTCGGTTTAGTTTGTAGATGAAAAAAAAAATGTTCAACCTTTAAAAGTTTATTTGTGTGTTTCTATCTATTGAAAAATGACACGCCTATCGTGTCATGCGCCATATCTTAAAATAATTCAATGCTTTGCTGCTAATTAATTAATGCATTGCTAATTGCAAAAAAGAAAATTATGAAAATTTTATGCTAGGCAGAGCCTTATAAAAGTTTATTTGTCAAGAGCTACAAGTTAAAAAAATGATGAATCACCTGTTGTACCATCAGCAACGAATAGGTTAATTCGAAAAAAAAAAACAACAATAGCTGTTATTACCAAGCAATCGATCGAAATCAGTTGCCAAAAGTATTTTAGAGATTATAACACATTTCTATCTATAGACTGACAAGGTTATCTGAATCGGTGGGCATAAGTCAAACTAAATTATAACAGCTCACTAGCGCCTCTCTCTCAATGTCAAAAATGTCAAGATTCTCTTTGTACTGCAGCTGCTATGTCTTAAATCATGTTTTAAATCTATACCGACAGACAGCAGCACCAACCACGATAGCTGCGCCTCTCATCGGTTCAGCTATCCTTGACCATAATAGTACCGATGACTGAGTTATTACACAGAATCCCTAGGCCTTATATGGGAGTGGTGTTCACGTCGAAATAGCGGCGGAAATCGTGAATTACTCATGACACCAAGTAAATTTTTCCGGTTTGAACTGGTCGACCGCGTAAATGCCTAACGACCAATGTGAAAACGCGGACGCGCCCGCGTGTGTAATGGAAAAATGAAACCTCGTGAAATAAGTCGTGGGATTTTTTTATTTTTGCAGGAATCTTAATGTTTCCTAGTACCTAAGGTGAGTTAATGTAAACTATTCAATGGTGATTCATAACGTCGTCATGGAGTGAAAATCTGTGCGTTCGTCGCCAGTACAGCAGGACCGCGGCCGCGCACAGCAACAGCAACAACACCACCGATACCGCGCTCATAGCGACCATACCACCACGTAGTCGACTTTCATCTGAATCAAAATAATAACTAAGCATAATCAAATAATGTAAATCCATTGTCATAAATCCTCAAGATTAAGCAGAGGGGCATTTACAGGAATATTTGTGAAAACGTTTTTGTAACGTCGTTGACAAAATTTGTGGGAGTACAGTACATATTTCCTACAAATCTTGACGTATTTTGTCGACGACGTTAAAAAGGCGCGTGTCGCAAATATTTGTGCCAAGCCGTCAGGAAACATATTGCGGGCAATTTCGCTGAAATTCGTATCGTCGTATGAGATTTGTGTAGCGCCTCTTTTGGACGAAAATGTAACTAAGAAAATTGCGAGCACAAACTTCATTTTGATGTACGATGAAAACAATTTTGGCAGCTGCTATCAAACTTATTTGGTGAGAAATGTTTCGAAATGATAAACGTCATAATGGTCGTCAAAGTTAATAAAATACAGCGAAATTCCCTATTAAAATATTTCCTGGTTGAGCCTCTGTCATTATAAACAGACCAATGTTATGACATTTACAGCTAGATATGAGAAAATAACTGTTTTAAGTTTTACCTTTTTCAGTAACGAATTGTTCCGAATGCTCTCTGCTTTTCAGTAAGTTTGAAAGGTTCGGCAAATACTTAAGCCAAAACGCTACATCTCTAGATGCAGAAAGAGAGTTATGGTCGTTACTCAATCCTTCGCGAATTTCTTGAACGTACGCATTTCCCACTTTATATCTTTCCCATCCATCATTTGCATCTGGATATCTGCAAGATAATGTTTTAAACATCAAGTAATAAAATAATAAATGGGGTATTGTTAGTTATAAGTTATAAATAATTTATACCCATATTTGACGAAGTTCGCAATGTACTTTCGAAAGATAGATGAAATACGTTTTTCGCTATCAGTAGCAGGTCTTCGAGCTATTTGAAGCATTAATGCATCTCCCAGAAGAGCAATTAAATCGGCTCCATGTACGGCTCCTGAAAATGCAAACAATAAAACAATGAAATACAATTTCAATCGGATATTTTTCATTTAGTAAATTTTCAGTATCAGTACTCATCTATTTCAATAAAAGAACCTTCAAACGTTTTAGAAGAAGCAAGTATTAAGAATACCTGTGAAATTGAAGTGTCGTCCCTGTATGTCAATTTGAGAGGATTGAGTGAAGCGGTACACGTAGAGACGCGTGGCTCGCCGCGCCAGCCGCGCCGCCAGCAGCGCGCCGCCCGCGCCCCACCGAGAGGAAGTTTCCATCCGCGCGAGCCCCTCGACTGCAGATATCGTTCCTGTTTCGACCTCGTTCCTTGTTTGCGCTCCCCAAAACTCCCATCTTATTGCTTGTATAAGCTTGAAAAAAGGCTTTCTTAATATTTCGATAAGTATTATTGAAGTACAAAAAATATACAAAATGTAATAAACAAATTTGATTTTAATGTTTTTTTTTTATAATACCATCGACAACGCTTCTTCTTGCAACGAAAGCAGGCGCAATGTTTCCGGTATAGCCTTTGTAGTTGCGTATTCAAAAATACGCTGCGGTCCCTCTTTCATTAGATCTTCATAGTTGTGATCTGCGGACATCGAATTATTAGTTGACTTGACTATTAATTGTTGCTTTCTGCTACATACGTATATGAAAAATATTCCAAGACGAACCATTAGAGTTGATTGCTTCAAGGTTGGTAGTACCCATGAGTATATCAAGTTGAATGTTTGACATTTTTGATGATGTTAGAGCTTCCGCCACTGAGACTGGTAAATATTGTTCCGAATCTGGTAAAAAATTATCGGATATAGGCTGCAAATTATTGAGCCAAGTGCTATTCTGTAAAAGAAGAGAAATAAGTATATATCGTTATCAAGATAAAACTATAGTTATAAAAAAATATACATATTTAAAAATGGTATATATTTTGTACCAGGGCGACAGAGATGACATCGGTGACGGAACGGGATCGCATACAGTTTAAAATGTCTTTGTCAGTTTTACCCGAGCACTCCAGGATTTCAGCGATCGCCCGAGATATTCTTTCAACTTCTGAAGCATTTATGTTCAATCCTTTATCAACCGCACGCCAGACGTTTCTTGGAGACATAATTATTGCTCTATGGAATAAACCTATCCATGGTATTATTATTAGTACCTATCCAAAACGTAACTACTCAGTTTATTTAACACATTTGTTGGACATACCCGCGGATCGCGGCGAAACGATATGGTGTAGAACACAGTCAGCGCCCGCGGAATGACCGACGAGCGTGATTGCGTTCGGGTCTCCTCCGAAGGCGGCGATATTCTCTCGAGTCCATAACAACGCTAGGTACTGATCGAGAAGGGCTAAGTTACCCCTCGCCGCTACCGAGTTCAGCGTGAACAGTGACAGTAAATGTAGGCGGTAATTGACAGTGACCACTACCACACCCTCAGACGCCAACTCTTGGCAGGGTAACGTGGCACCGCCTCGTAACCATGTTTCGCTATACAGCAGAACAATTACTGGAAGTAATTTGCCATCTGCTCGCTACCTGAAAATATAATTCGTGCTAAATGTGGTACATATTACTACACTATATTTTGTTCTAAGCCAGTCAGTTACAAGCCGACCATCAGCTATTATCTACACGGAATAGCGCCCATAAAACTATTGCGTCGGCGATATCATAAAAAACGTTTTTTCAAAACCTCACCTTTGGTGCAAAAATATTGAGGAACAGACAATCTTCGCTGTAGTTTTCGGCGTTCAAGTCCTGTTGCGGGCATCTGGGCGGCATTCGATGGGCAAAGAACGTCCGTCTCCAACCCGGGTGGCGTTCAGGCGCCTAAAAGTTGATGTTTCATATTTATTTCTACTAAATCAAAAACAACGGGATTTTGTGCTGCTGTAAAAACACAACAGTTTATAATAGGAATTTAAAATAATCAATCGTCGAAATAAACTTACCGAAAATCTGAATCTACCTATAGGCGCATTCGCGTAAGGGATGCCGTAGAAAATTTCCACAGGCGTGAGGGTAGATTCAGTATAAACCTTAATCTGTAAGAACTTTAATTTAGATACGTTTTTTAATTTTAAAAAACAAAAAAAATCATATCAATAATCTCACCCCCACGATACGTCCTTGTGGTATATTAGCTGTTGGATCCTGGGCCGAGACACGATAAATTTGTAATAAAATGGAAGAAATAATATAAAAATACATGGTTTAAAAAGTTGTGATTCGCGCGGAGAAGCAATGTTGTATAGTACATTACGCGACCAAACTAAATGGCACAGTCCATCTCTATTCGGAATAGCATCACACAGTACATGAGTTTGACAATGCGACGCTCCAGCCCATGACGAGTTCTGTATAATAGGGCGACAGTATAATGCCTATGGTAATTGTTCTAAATTCATTGGCAGTCTTTTGTGTACAAGTGAAAATATATTCATAATGTCATTGGGACATTAAGCTAGGTCAGGCGTAACCGCCATATCCTGTAGAAACATAATTGGCCGGGCGACGAAATATTGTTGGCAAAAATTGCTGAAATGTTTATTATATCTTTTTATTCAAACCAATATAAGTGTTGACTTAACTTCTTACCTTTTATATAACTGCAAAGATTATAAAGAATGGTTGAAATCACGTAACAATTATCATTTGGGTAAAATAAAAGCTTGTAGACAGGCATTGTTAACCTTTTGAGATAATTTATTCGAACCTCAAAGTGTTCAAAACTCTGCTGTGTTATCCGCTATACGCTATTTTCTCAATAATTATTTACCAAAATTCCCACAGCTAAGCTTTCACTATTTGTTCGATTCATTATAACAAAATTTTACAAAAGACGCAAATAACTGCGTAATAAGTACATTTTATACAAATGTAAAAAAGGATAAAAAGATAACACGATTCAAAATTAAATCACAACTACAAATTTTTCAATATTACCACCGAAACCGTTCACTATAGAAAGTCAAACTTTTACAGTCCCATATGCTAAATCCAATTTCTTTAGCAAAATTTTATAATAATAGTTCATTGGTTGATTATTTGCGAAGCCGATAGTCGCCAGCATGAGCCCGTAGCCGAGGAGTATCGACATTAACTTGTGTCTGGTCAGCCATTGCCTCAGGCCGCCTCCTGCAACCGTTATAGAAAACGATTAAAATATCGCTACAAATGTTACCATTCTATCATTTAAAATAAACATTTTACCGTTTCTGTTAACACTGGTCGTGCTAAACCTTATGGAGGTCGGCTGCTTAGCGTACACCAGCAGGTAGCGTAATCTAAGCAAATCACTATTCATCACTAAATAGTGATTTTGTTTTGAATCGGGCATACTCCCCATGGAAATCTTATTTGCATTTTGTGTGATCCCATCACCTGTCAACATGTATTATAGAGAAATTTTTACGTTCTTTAAGAAAATCAGATAAGATTTAACTGTAAAAAGTTTTTCAGTTTTCTCTTAAGAAGCAGTTATTTTGCACTTTGCAGTCCTTTAGTTTAGAATTCGAACTGCACCTACACTGAGGGATTCCCCAAGTAGCCATAAGACTCTGAGCGTGGCAATTTGACTTATAGCACTGCTAGTATCTACTTAATTAAAAAAATTGATAACCTAAAACAATAGGTATCGAAAATAAATCAGAGATGTGAGCACATAAGAGTCAAATTTAGTACTTGTAAATTTATATATTACCCAACCAACACACCTTCGTCAGAGACGGGTTTTTTGTAGTTGATCCCGTCGGGGGTGTCGATCACTTCGCACAGCGCGACGCAGGATAAATGGCCACCGATGGTGCTCGCCCCCCAACCGAACCCGCCGTGACTGTGCGGCAGAGTTATATTTAGGTCGGGAGACAAGTAAAACCCAGTACCCAGCGACGTATTCTGTAATATTACATTTTTGTAATTCACTATGCATATAAATATAAATCAAATAATTTTCAAAATAAGTCACGAAACAAGACCTTGGCCGTTTGTTGATGAAAACCAAAATGCAACATGTTGTAAATATTTTCCAGACGAGTTCCATGAAAGGCGTAAAATGTTCTATAGTTTTTGGACATGTCTTTCCATTTTGCCTCCGCGTGTGATGTTTTCGAATTGTGCGCCTGAAATATGTATTGGGGCTGCGGCGCCACTGATGAGTTTGTATTTGCAAGAATTGAATTATGCTGGAATTTAAAACAGAATAAATAATAGAATTATCAACATTACAGCTTTAAAAATATAAACAAAAATAATATTTAACATACCAATTCTGCCGGTACAGTCTTTAGACTTGGTTCTTTTAACCTGACGAGTACGTAAAACAATAAATCTATTATATCACTTATATTTGTTAAATTATCTATATCGTCCAACTGTTGTAGGAACAGATCAAGTGCGGGCACGTCGGTTAAAACATTCAACTGCAAGATTAGAAACAAATATTAAATTGCGTTTTAACATGTAAGTTATTGGTAAAAATAAACAATTTGATTTACTAATTCATCCATATCCTTGACGCCGTCTTTCATAAAGGCCGGAGGAAACGGTCTCAGACAACTTTCGTATCTGAAACTGAATGCGGCGGCCACAAAGAGACTCCATTTAAAATCTGCGGCTTTGAAATCTTTCTCTAAAACCAACCTATAAAAATATAAATGTTTACTGTAATTTTAACTTATAATTTAGGTAAAGGAAATAAGAAGAATATACACGAAGCACGTGTTGGATGTGGATCTCTCAATATGCAGATGGGGTCTTATAGCACGCGTTTCTACATCACGTCCTTCAAAGCGTCGAGCATAGACTAAGTGTATTAACATCTGTTGTTAACATATCGTTAAAAATAGTCTTAATTATCTTGCGTTTTACCTTAAGTGAACAGCTTTTTTCTCTAAAGTGTCCAATTTCGCCTGATTGACCTCGGATATCGCATCCGACCCTGTTGTTCCATTACAATTGGTCGTAGAATCCGAAAATACCTCTGGTTCACCATTCATTTTTGATTTTTTTTATTATTTACATAATTTTGAATAAACAAAAAAATATATTTGACAGATCGGATTGAATTACTTGATATTAATACAATGTCAAAATTTGAATACAAACAATAGAACATGAAAAGTATAAATTAAAAAAAAGGATTATTGTGACAGTGCAACGAAAGAAAATTAAACCGACCGCGTTACGAGATATTAAATTCTTTTTATTTCGATTAAATTATTTTTTAAGCAAAACAATTTTCGTAATAAATCCAAGTTTAATAAACAGCGATGGTTACTTTATGTTCTTTTGAATACAGAATAATTTCGTCACAGAATAAGTCAATTTTCTCATCCACAAGGAAAGATATAAATAGGAATGGGTTGGACAATAAAAGGGTATAGTAATGTTTATTTTACATATGCATGCGAAATATGAACTAAAATTCGCCGTAACATATTTTTAAACTTAATTAAGTCGGAACTATATGTGTCAAATTAGGTGACATTGGCCACTCTAGCGATCACATATGGATATGGAGGACCAGCAACATCTGACAGTTAAGAGCGGCACATTTGTTATTGGCTAATATGATATACATACATACTGATATTGCAGATATTTTTTTTACATCTGCACGATGTTTAAAATTTTTATCATTAAATTATTTACGTTCATGGAAAATAAAAGCAATGTTAAAGATGTTCCTTATATTTAATGAAAAATCTTTTACAAAATTGAGATATACCTAATTTTGATTGAATACAAATTAATAAAAAATTTCGTAATGGAGAAAATATCCATAAATGCATTACTTACATAAAAATATTGCTACGTATATTAAAATAAACTTGAAAAAAAATTAAAAACTAAAAAGATTCAAAACAACAATTGTCAAAAATCATGTTCTATAACTATATGTATTTATTAATACAGTACTAAAATTACAAGTTTAACCTATACAATGCACCTTATATTGAAATATCGTGATGGAATGTTTTTAACAACATATCCAAGGTGCAGAAACAATATTTTTTTCTCGATCAGTGCGCACGATACACGCACGGAGTGGTGGGCGTGGGCGTGGGGCGTGGGCGTGGGGGCGAGTGCGGTCACTGACTCAGCTGCCAGAATCATCTCTATAAATAAAAAAAATACTCTAAATGGATGCAATGGTTTACGTTAAAATAAATATACAGAAATTTTGTCTTTTTAAATACGATACATAATTATATTATGTATCGTATTTAAAAAGACGTATTTATAATTAGTCAAAGTGTAAGACACATTTAGACTCAACCAATGCTAAGGTCAATAGCTAATTTAGTTAATAATACATAAATATATATATAACCAAATAGATACGTAATTGTATCATTAGCTTTAATTTTAAGGAGCTACATAAAAACAACATTCGTCGTTATTTAAAAACATATATATTATTTGAAACCTTTTACAAACAGGATACAAATCAAAGACTATCTCTAATTTATACACACTTAAGGCACATTGAATTAACTTTCAATCACCTAAAGCAGAGTGTTAACGTTTATTTAAAATGTCCGCTTTTATTCCTTTATAGCTATACAAGCTCCGAAACAAAATTAACATATTACAAATACATAATACATCAATATGTATTATGTACTTCAAACATGTTAATTTAACACTACCTATGGTAACATATTGTAAAATTAAACTATATCAATGCTTGAGTTTGTTCATAAAATACCGAACACGAATCATGACCAAACCAAACAATCTTTGAGCCGCGTGCCAGTAAAAAGTCTCATAACGAAAGTTTCATATTTACATAGAGCATGTGCTATTCGAAGTTTGAGTTGAACATGTTGATGTTGAGGTCCTCGAAGGTGGCCTGGCCCGAGTCGAGAATCTGCAGCATGTCGGAGAGCTCGTGCGGCGCGTGGCCCCCCTCTCCTGCCGCCACGCCCCCCACAGCCGCGCCGCCCACTCCGCCCACACCCCCCACGCCGCCCACGCCGCCCTGCCACGACCACATGCCTGCAACCACACCACCACCCTCTACCAACAAATGTAACACAAAAACACATTACACTTTCATTATATTTTATATTAATGCAGTAGTTTAATCTTTAAAAATTATTGTTATATTTAAAAAAAAAATTATATTTAGTTCTTAATTGCAACACATATGAAACAATTCTTTAAACTTTGTGAATTATCTCGTATTTTTTTTCTCTGATAACATCCACGTTAAAACATAGAAAAATGTAAAAGCAAATGATTACCGTGTGTGGGATGTGTGGGATGTGTGGGATGCGTGGGGTGTGCGGGATGTGCGTGGTGATTGTGGTGGTGGTAGTGCGCGGCGGGCGGCAGGTAAGCGGGCGCGGGCGGTGATCGTGCCGGACTGCCGCCTCCTCCGCCGCCACCCCCCGCCTCACCGCTGTACGCGTAGCTCTCCCCACTAGCGCCCCCACTCTGTTAACATTACATATGTTATTGTACACAACACCAATAACAGTGAAATATGTAATATATAAAATGGTATATTAATATATTGTTACTGGTCTGAGTGTGGTCCATGTGGTGTGGGGCGGCGTGTTAGCGGGGCGGTGCGGCGAGTAGTCCGGTGCGTAGTGCGCGTACGCCGCGCCCGCCGCGCACACGGCACCCGCTCCACCTACACCCCCCACTCCACCCGCCGCCTCACCCGGCGAACGCGCGCTCACGCCCCCGCCGCTCACTACACAAATAACAAATCTTTAAAATATATAAAAAAAACCTTATTAGGTCATAATGAAGGTAGTAACATGAGTGTAATAAACATTAGATATT
>JAOPJD010000012.1:3061153-3072031 GCA_026167825.1 Papilio polyxenes | reverse complement strand
AGCAAAGGAGGTTTAAACTTATAACCGTTAACATAGTACAAAAAGTCATATATACAATAATATGTTACAATTTCTTTTAGATCTATGAGTGAGTAGTAGGTATTTCTTCAATAAAGTGTTTGAAGAAATTCAGAAATAATATTTAGTTATAGTATAATTTGCACACATAAACTAGATGAAGTCAGCATGTTAATTGTGGAGAAACGTACTGCAATTGCCTTAATAATAATTAAGTTTCTAGCTGCACATCGGTTGAAGGTCACATAGGCAAAATAGGCAATAAGCTAAGGAGTTGATGATGACAAAAGCAAGTTGCAGGCACGAGGCGTAGTCCAGGGCCGCGCTGATTTATGTTTCCGGTGGCTGAATGAAGATATCAATGGCCGCTGCCGCTCGCACCGCACCGCGCAGGCCACGTTACGTTTGTTGTTGTCGATGTTCATTCACGGGCACAGCGCTCGCGCACGCTCCCACCCGATACGTACGACTAATGTAAATTATCTACGTTAAATTTTTTCCCAACATCCGCCCGCAAAGCGGCGTCGCTCACACCGAGCGGTCGAAAAACCGTTACGTGCCAAAAGTTACCAAAATTATCTTTAAATTCGTACAATGATTTTATTCCTCATTCAGATTTTTGTGACACAATGCGATGTTAAAAATATAACTAACAAGAAAGGCAATAATAATAAAAATAGTGTGAAAAAAGACTAGCAGAGGCTTTTTAATTTCCACATTTTATTAAACATTAGGAAGTAATAACGATTATTTAGTCAACTTAAGCATTCTGTCCGGTCCAAACTCACAGCAAATACATTTTATAGTACGTATAGTATCATGACTTAGAATATCAAGTTATTATGCAGATATGTAGAGTTACAGGAAACATAAAACACTCACGGACAGTACAAATAGTTATCATATAAAAATGTAAACTGTTTTAGATTTCTTATGGAACAAAGAACTTAAGAAACGTTGTTGTATTTAATCTAAAGCTTTATGTACAATCTCGAAGTTATGTACTAAGTAGTAAGATGTAGCTAGAAGGACGAATCATTTTACGGCTTAAAAGGGCAGAATCAATTTGACATAATTTGGCATCCGAAAAACACCTTTCAACAAACGACAAGCTAGCTAAACTAGCAAATAGACTTTATTGACCTTTAATGAAGTGATCCGTTTGATTAATATGTTATACGACCAGTAAGGAAACACGCAAACTATTTTTATAGATAGCAAGAAATAAACAACGAAGTAATAAAAATTGTTGGATAAATAAATTATAAAAAATGCTGCAACAATCGACAATAAACAGTTGTTGCTTCTCATTACAATGCCAATAATTAAGTCATCATCATGATGTTTCAGCAATTTGTTAATTAAATGTATTGGAATGATAATTCATCATGGTCGGCGACTTTAATGTTTTAAGAGGCTAGATATGGGCAGCGGGTGATTACAAGTTTGTTTTGATCGGCTGAAGGCACGCGGCCAATTAAAACGTCAAATACATAATGGTTGTAGATGTGTAGATGTGGGTATTGGCTTAAGTAGTGTTGGAATGGTACTGCGTAGCAAAACAAGTTACGCAATATCCGGCGGCAAGTATTCGTGTCGCGTCGCCGCAAGCCGATCGCGAAACAACAGAGTACGTATTAGAGAAAATTTTCCTTTACATACCTACAACGATTTTCGCTTGAGGAGTTCCTGAATTGTATGTTATAAATTAAACAAGATATTGCCCGAGTTGTCGCCCACGACTTCGTCAGCGCGGGAACAAAAAAAATCTCATTTAGTAGCCTATGTGTTCTTCCAGACTATACTCTACATTTATGCAAAATTTCAGCGCGATCCGTTTAGTCATTTTAGAGATATGTAATAACATTCATCCATCCATCCATCTAAACTAAATTAGAAATGTCAAAAATCATTTCAATTGTATTTCTTTCAATTCTGGACAATATTACTAATATTCAATATGTTAATCTTGAGAGTAGAGTACAAACATGTATTAGGTAATTTGATGTTTGAACTGTGAACACGAGGACATACATAGGTACGTAAATTGGCAGTGAACGAGATTCGCCGCGTTAACCGGCTCGTGTTTGTGCCATGACAAATCGTCACGCACTTCCACGAACCCATTAAAATTCAACTGATCACATCGGAAAGTTATAGATCATTGATCTATTGATTCTAAAAACCGTTTCTGTTTGGCAACATCTCAATAGCTTAAAAAAATTATATTTTAAACACTTCTGTGAAGAACTAGTAATTTCACCATTAATAATTATAATTCTAAAAGTCTATTCTAGTCTAAAAGTTCTAAAATGTATATATGGTTTCTATGTAAAATAATTTTAGGAATACATGTTCTAAATATATACAAATCTAACCTTTAATTCAGTAAGTTTCATATCAATGTATTACAATCACTCTTCGTCAAGGTCTATTAAAAATAAATTAAAAGTGTTCGATTGTTCACATAGCTAGGGATTACCAAGGCCGAGCCAATGCAGCGCAGTGACTGGCTGGTTTTCACATGTGCTTTCTTTTATTCATTTTGATTATTTAGTGTCGATCAAGTGCTCATAAGATGTATTGATGTGAACCGCAGCGGATTAACTAAGTATAAGTACCAAATGAAACTCAAATATATCTTCAACCAAAGGGTGAATTAGATTATAGATTCAAATTCAAGCTCTCATTGACAAACAATCTTATTGGCAATCATTTCTTTAATGTCTTTATCTAAGTTAACGTCTACTGTTAGTGTGACCTTTGTGAAAAACTTCTTTCCAGGCTTTAAATGTTTGATGGCAATTAATGGGGTACAGTTCTTTCTTAGTTCTACATTATCAATATGTATATCATATAAACGTAAATAGCAGTTATGTTACTATGTCACTATATTATACGTGGTTGAAATATTATAATGTAGGAATAAAGTGCGTTTTGGATCGTTTAAGTTGAGATAACATTGTAAGTTTACCATAAAGCCAATAGGTACATTTAAACTTGGTACATTCAGCCGTGTGTAATGTAATCAGAAGCGATACATTTGTAACGGCACCATTGTCACAGCATTGAACTGAAATCAAATTATCGTTCAGCTTTATTGAAATAATGGACGGTATCGCATAGCAACTTGCTTATATTAAAAAGCCACACAACAAGCATCGATACGGTTGTTGACTTGTGTTTATAACTGAGGAAAATTTTGCATATCGTATGATGGAATGATTTTGAATACGTTTTTGACTTATCGATGAACATAAGAAGACTTTCGTGTCTAAAACGTCTGAAAATAATTAGTTTGAATATAGAAACACTAAAAGCTGATATTGATTTAATAAAAAATGATATTACAACAGCTATTTTTGAATTTGATTTAACAATAAGAAGAGAAAGATCGCTTTACGTGTATATCAGATGACTGTACTGACTTGTTTGATAACATTCATTCAATTTTAATTTAAGAGAGAAATTTCAAATTAATGACGTCTCATTCACAGTAAAAGTGAATATAAAGTGCGAAAAAAGGCGACTGAACTTCCAAACACGCATTTAAAATAATTTTATAACAGGTTTTTATTTGCTTCAATCGAAATAAGAAGTCGTTTGTTTAAAAAAAACTCCAAAAATAGAACTCAGTCAGATAAATGTAACAATTTTTTTAAAAATCTTTAAAAACAAGATAAGCACCTAATATTTAAGAGTAAATAATAAACTAACATTATTTGACATTGTAACTAAAAATACTTGCTACATATTTGAAATGCAAATGTTCTCACAATAGTACACATCTTACTTCTTACTAATATTATAAATGCATATGTCTACATGGATGGATGGATAGATGTTTGAAGGTATCTTCGGAATGGCCCAACGGATTTTGATGAAATTTGACATAGATGTACTCGTAGAATAGCCTGGAAGAACACATAAGCTACTAATCCAGTTTTTTTTAAACCGCGTGGACAGAGTCGCGGGTAAAAGCTTGTATACAAATAGACATGTAAATACTAAGAAACAATTGCGCGCCAGAGATTGATGAATTATTAAAACGGTCCACAAATTGAAGGTGGGGATTTTCTTCCTCCTACATCGATGACGTCAAAATGTTATTAATTTCTTACTAATATTATAAATGCGAATATTTAGATGGATAGATGGATGGATGGATGTTTGTTTGAAGGTATCTCCAGAGCGCCTTAACGGATCTGGATGAAATTTGGCATGGATATAGAAAAACACATAGGGTACTAATTAGTTTTAACTTTTTTTTATTCCAAGCGGACGGAGTTGCGGGCGACAGCTTGTTAATTAATATGTATAAGATTATTGAACTATCTGTAAAATTTAATAACATACAACATTTAAGCAACAAACTATCTCTACTCAAACGTTTACAATACATGTTAGGTAACAGAATTGGAAAAGATGGCCTAAATATGTTAGCGAATTATGATAATGTCGTAATAAAAAGGAAAAGGTTTCGCGGGATTCGGGTCACGATCGTAAAAGGAGCCAACTTCGTGTCTATGTACTAATGGAACACTGGTCACGAAAGAACTAAGTATTGTCGTTGAGACAGGCCCTTAAAAACGTACCGCAACTACATAAAACATACTTTATGAAATTACGTTGCTATCCTTTGGTTGGGCGATTCTATTATTCAACACACAACATCAATATTATTTTTTTACAGTTTTATATAATGAACTGAGGTTTTATCATAGTTTTTGTCTTGCTCCTATACCTGCTTTATATCAAACTAGCTTTTGCCCGCGACTCCGTTCCCGTGGAATTAAAAAAAAAAGGAAACGGGATAAAATAATTTTCAGTTTTAGATTCCGTAACAATATTTGTTGGGTGCACGAATGGGCCGTGTCGACCGGTGAAATACCACGAGCACACAAAAGACAGCCGTGAAGTGGAAGCAATTCCGCGTTTCGTCTGATGAGTGTGGTGTTGGAGGCCTAATTTTAGTCCTCGTTCCCTTCCCACCCTTTTCTTATAAGGTAAGAATGGGAAGGGGAAGTGGATTTGTCGGAGGAGGGATGCATAGGAAGAGGATATATCCTCTTTCTGTGCATCCCTTTCTCTGTCAATTAAAAGTAGGCAACGCATCTACAGTTGCGGATGTCTATGGGCAGCGGTCGTCTCGCTATTTAGGCGGATTCAGGTGACCATTTACTCGTTTGGCATCTTATGATATAAAAAGACAGTATATAAAGCCGCCGCTTTAAAAAAACCGTAACCATTAAATAGGTATACAAGAAGGCTGTGTAATATCAGAGGCTTTCCGTCGGACATTTATTCGGAGAATCTAATAAAAGTAGTCAGGGGGTCGCGCGTGACCTGACTGCCAAGTCGCGGACCGATTACCAGCATACGACGCATTTACGCAGGAGACGCAGATGGTTAGCTTATAAATTATAATAGTTTAAATGCTTCTCTTGTCATATAAAAAAAATTGAAGAGTTCGGTTAAACGCGCTATGCGCAAGAACCCAACCATATGAAAAAATACATACATTTTAATGTTTAATAGTCAACGTGTGAAGAAGGTAAAATAAGGCTTTGTAATATCAAATTACAATCCTTAATCAAGAACATAATTGAAATATCTTTAAATAAAATAAAACAAACTCACAATAATTATTCAGATTCGCTAGAACAACACAGAACACAGTTCTGACAACGACCTCGATTCTAGAAAAAAATGCGACACGTGTCACCCACGTCTATTCCGATGCCCGTCAATCTTATGCCAACTAACATTTATTAAAATCAAAACAAATCAACATTAGCCAAATTATATTATTTTTCTTAAAAAGCGAAGGACAAATCACACTTTTCTTTGTGATGGAATATACCAAGTCCACCTTACATAGAAAAGCCCATGCAGGATGCATGGCATTACAATATTTAGAACCATTAAATTTCAAGAAGACAAGATACGTCTTTTAACTGTCGCTGTCGTTAAGATTTCCTGAAACAGCAACAATGTTTGCATACCACTTCTTGATATGACAAGGGAAAGATAAACGATCTCTTACGCTATCTATCAATGGTTTTGAAGAACACATTTAGGCGTGTGTCATTGTTACTTATTCGGTTAACGATTTATTTTTTAGGGTTTTAAAGTTTTAAACTAAAGAAAATGGTTATTGTGAGAAAACCATAAAAGATAGATATATGCTATTGCGGACTTTTATTTAGCACATTTAAAGAGCTACAATTCTTCCATATATCATTTTTATGTAGGTCCTATAGTTTAGCCTAGTAAGCGCTGAGAGCAAAAATCTCCCTTATTTTCGCAACATATTTTGAAGCTAGATTCAAAATCTACTAGTCTTCTAGTTATATAAAAAAAAAATCAAAAAAACGGGACCCATCTGCAAGCACTTCCTTTGATTAAAATAATTTTTATCAAAATCGGAGCACCATGGGCGGAGCATCGCAGTACCGCAGTACCTACGTACCCCGTCGATCTTAACTCTAAATCGGGCTGCACCCGTTACTTAATCGTGGTACCTACGCACCCCGTCGATCATAACTCTAAATCGGGATGCATCCATCACTGAATCGAGGTACCTACGTACTCCGTCGATCATAACTCTAAATCGGGCTGCACCCGTCACTTAATCGAGGTACCTACGTACTCCGTCAATCTTTACTCTAAATCGGAATCCATCCATCACTGAATCGAGGTACCTACGTACCCCGTCGATGATAACTCTAAATCGGGATGCATCCTAAAGCAAGGGTTTTGAACCCCGAGAATATGGCCTCCACCACCTCTTACAGCCATCCCTGTCCACACGGTCTGAATTTCTGTTAAATATGAACAAACAACTCACCGCAGTGATACATACACGACACAGTAACATCGCATATAAACTGTACTTCTGATATTAATGGCAATTGTTTAATCGCTTACCAACTGTTTTTCTGAATCATCGCTTACCAACTGTATCTCTGAATCAAAACTGAATCGCCATCTCTATCTGCCTTGTTTTATAGCATTCAGCCAAAGTGAGTAAACCATTACTATATACATACTATAACGAAAATATTCTGATGTTGACAGGAGAAAAATGTTGCTAGTTCAAAGACTTAGTTTTTTACCGAACTAATTCGCGTGCGTTCGCGACAAGCACACATAAAAAAAAAAGAAAATAAAATAAAGCAAATACAGTCGAATTGATAATCTCCTTCTTTTTGAAGTCAGCTAAAAATAATTTTAATGTTTCACTAGTTATAACCGCTCGTGCCCATTTCTGCAATAAATTACCGTAAACAATGTGTAACCGACATCGCTTCGCTAGATTCATAGTCATCGATCGTACGTTTATTATGAATTCGATGAGTCCATTGTAATTTCATTCACAGCTTACAAGTACGTGTAACAATTGCACGGTAGTACGCTAAAAAGCGACATGATGGATCGCTGCGTACAACCGATCAAATTCCCACAGGTGTGTACGCAACTTATGAATGGTATGGCTGCCAACAAGCTAACAAGCACGTAAGTTAAATGTTTTCGGCTCGTGGCTAATCCAAATTATTGAATTATTACATGTGTATTTGAGCTTGCGGTTATAATTTTTCTATGCACACACATTATCAACTGGCTTTTGTATAACGGAAAAGAACATTGTAATGTAATTAAAACGATTTCAAATGCGTGACACATAAATGATTGTTCCGGTAAAGGTTTTTATATTTTTAGTCGGGTTATGCACGTATGTAGGTAAGGACATCCCTAAATGTTATTATCGACATATCGTCAGAAAGTTTTAAAATGTTTTAAGTACTTTCTTATCCACAAGTTTGTAAATTACACATTTTAAAAAGGGAAGAATGATTTGCAAGAATTATCAATTTCTTATGTATTTGGAAAAACCAGATAGTTGTTTCAATTCGCCAGAAACATTGTCTTATATGTTCCCGTGATATCTATATTTACGAAGATTATTAAAAGTTTTACTGTGGGTGTTTTGCAACTCTAGTCATGTGAACCGAGTAAATCAAAATGTGTTTGTCTTGGACGGCCAATCCATTGCATGACGAGCGACAAAATAATTTTTATATAAGTTTCAAACTGCTGCCGGCCTCTAGTACTCTGTTCCGGTTGTTTACGAGCGCGTCGCCCCCGCTGCGCCCCCGCCGCGCTCGTGTGACTCATGTGGCCGCTCACTGGATCCAACTACGCCATTCCAATAATTCCTCATTAAACTTATACAACATCGACAACGCAATATATCCATCGTAGAAGCGAAACGTAAATTTTCACCGAGAAAAGGGCTAGTGGCCGTGCGGTGCGCCAAGGTCGCATCGTGCGGTCGTCGACCCGGAAGCGAGAGAGAGAGGGGTTCGCGGAGGCCCCGCGCTCGAGCACAGGCGGACCCACCTTCGCGACATGCCTAGACCGCTTATCGTCCATTCAATTTTGCGGTGCATTGTGCAAATTTAAATGGAGTTTCAATTTCTTTTTTCATCATTTGTAGCCTTTTTATTTTATCTCTCCAAGTCTTTTAGAAAATATTTTCCTTTTTATTCCTTTCAAATGTACCGAGGATTTTAAAATTAAAATAAAATTAAAAGGTATTTGTTACATTTCTAGTTAATGTAGGTACTCTATCTAGATGATCGTGTTATACGAGATTGATGATATCGTCCGTGCGGTATATATTATGAGGATTTCTGGGCGGGTGCGGGGGAAGTGCAGAGACGGGGCGCTAGGTCGGTGGCTAGGTCGCGGCGCGGCGCGGAATGCGGCCGGCAAGCTACAGCCTGCCTCTCACCTCACGACTCGCCATCGCAACCATCCCGCGCCACGCCAGCCTCTCGCTCTCTGTTGCTTTTGCTTTATCTTACATCTCTTGAGGCACTACAAGCTTACAGTAAATATTATTACTAAATAATTGTTTTTATAAACAACCTAATAAATCTTACCAATATTATAAATGCGAATGTTTAGATGGATGGATGGTTGGTTAGTTGTTTGTTTGAAGGTATCTCCGGCACGGCTCAACGGATCTTGATGAAATTTGGCACAGATTTAGAAAATAGTCTGGAAGAACATAATATATAAGCTACTTAGTAAGTTTTATTCCGCGCGGACGGAGTCGCGGGCGACAGCTAGTTATTAAATAAATATTATGTTTAAAAGATACAAAAGCCAGCTGTTTGATTGGATTTTGACGTAGTTGCAAATATATTAATATCCGGTTTACTTTTAATGCCACAAAACATTTTAATACTGAAATGGTATCGTATTTATAAAAACACAAATTTAATTGCCCTCTCACTGTGTTAGCACTGAACCAAAATATACATTTAGTTGTGTGCACAGTGATAATTACAGATCAAGACACCTTCACTGACGACTTACAACATATTTAATTTGCGTTATTTATAAATGTGACGGTTCTGACGTTGAAATGATATGCAATTACAAAATAGCACATATTCAAGGTAATAAAAACACTAAAACAGAAATGCATATATTTGTACTTAATTCTTTTTATTGAATAGTGTACTGTAATTACTTGTGTTTCTTAGTTTATTTGTATTTATTATCTGATAAACAAAACTGTACTGTGACACAAACAAGACTGAAAAGACACAAACTACCTTAAACGTCATGTTTTCATCTGTTCGTTAATGTTTTGGTCATAATGTAGGTACTTTTTGTACTTACCATACCAATACCTATTCGTTCTTCACTAAAAAGTCTAAATAGCCTAACCATTGGTTTTCTTTTAATTGTATTTTTTTATGGATGCGTATGTCTGAAATAAATCTTACTAATATTATAAATGCGAATGTTTATATGGATGGGTGGATGCTTGTTTGAAGGTATCTCCGGAACGGCTCAACGGATCTTGATGAAATTTGGCACAGATGTAGAACATAGTCTGGAAGAATACATAGGCTTATTACAAGTAAAATGCATTAAGTACCTGCTTGCATGCATTAAGACTTGCATTGTGGATGGCAATGTATGGTATGGTAAGGTCAGCGAAAGCACTGGATTTGAGTAGCGGTGAGCAGACGTGGGCGGCGACGACCACGCTCGCGTCGCCTTCGCGAAATCCTGTGTTGCCAACTTAGCTTTTTTAGAGTTAAATTTAGCTCTATATTCAATTTGTCAGCCCCAAAAAATGAACTTTAGCTCTTTTATTTTATGAGTGTAGCTATGTTCCATGCTATGAAAAAGGTTTTTTTTAAATTTGCATTTTGGTCTGAAATTTTGCAGTACAGAAATGCGGTAGGCATAAATCCTTTTAAAGAACTTTGTTCTTTTGCTCTTGCAATGATTTTTTTGCTATGGTCAAATGGAGAAGTAGAAAGAGTATTTAGCCAGCTAAATATCGTCAAAAACAAGTCTAGAAATCGACTTAAAAATGACACCACCAATTCAATTTTAACTGTCAGATCTGGATTACGACGGACAAAAAAATGTTGCCACAACTATGAGGTACCAAAAAAAGTCCTGAAAAAAATTGGCACCATGGCAACTTTTGATGAGGAAAACTCGAGACCAAGTACAGGTGGACTGCCATTAGTGGATTTGCACACAGTCACAGTGTTGATAGTTCTGACGACGAAGAACATCTTTTTTAATATCTCGTATAATATATTTAAGAAGCTAAATACCATTTTATGTTTTTCTGTAACAAATAATAAAATTTTCATTTTTCTATTTTAGCTCTTTTCAAAGGTGAATTTAGCTTTCTTTAAAAATTGGAGTTGGCAACACTGTCGAAATCCACACTTGTTGCAGAAAAATGCACTCAAAAGTAACATAAAAAACAATTTCAAACAAAATGCATTCAAAAGTACCATAAAAAACAATCTCAAA
>JAOPJD010000012.1:2858842-2870835 GCA_026167825.1 Papilio polyxenes | reverse complement strand
CCTACTACCGAGTAATGTCGGCGATGCCTCTGCCACGATTGAGTTATTATTCTGCAATTAGTAGTCGCTTCACGTGTTCCCGAGACTCATCTCCGTCTCCCCCTCTCCCCATGCGCCTTCCTCACACCCTCCACGGCCTACATTATGTAACAGTGGTCAATTGTTTTTCACTTTTTTGTATCGTCGTACATTTTTGCATTTGACTTTGGTAGGTTGTTGTTTTGATCGAATGATTCAGTTCCGATTTTTTCTTCTTCATAATATGCCAGTAGGAATAAATAAATATTGCTTAACGCTCAAGCAGTAGTAGTTGAATTAAAACGAGTATTTAATCCTCAGTTTCGTTGGTTTTCTGAATGTAGAGAATTTTTAAATTTTGGATGTAACTCAATAATTACTAAAATAACCAGATATTCTGGATGTATCTTTCGCTTCTTGTTTTGGTAAGTCATGCTCGTAATTTAATTCGTTAATAACTGTTTTTCTAAACGAGTTTTACAGAGTTATTCGACATTATTGGTAAAACATTAACATAAATATTCGCGGTCTTAAATCACGGGTTTGTACATATTATGGTTATTTCACACACATTTTATAATCTTTTATAATACAAATAAAAATGTGTGTTCTATTTGTAAAAATACATATACCAAGAATATAGTAAGAAACCTAACTTACGAATACTACGACTAGCCCTTGTATTCTTTCGTTTACGCTTCGAACAATATCCGTGTTTACGGTGTCGAGGTTTCCATGGCTATATAAGTTGTCCACGATTGGTAGATAGATAATCTTGCGGCTGAGCCGGCCGGCGCCAGCCCGCGCCCCTCATTAATCACAATCAACTGAGAAATTATAGCGACGTTCAAAACGCACACGATGTTATTACATACACCGACAAAGTTGAGGGAAGCTATAGTTTTAAATATTCACTGATGCCAAGATAAGCTTCTGTTTTAAGGTCTTCTTAGCTTTTATACTGTTTAATTTTTAGATACACATTGATGCTGTAATATAATAGATTTTAATTTAGTAATATATATTTTTTACAACAGGGCAACATCGAGGGTGGCCGCACGTCGCTGTGGATACGGGCGTGGCTGCAGGAGCAGCTGTTCATCCTCGGTTGCTTCCTCCAAGGCGACGCGGGGAAGGTCCTTTTCGTTGCTATCCTCGTGCTATCCACATTCTGTGTGGGCCTCAAGTCCGCCCAGATACACTCTAGGGTCGATCAACTCTGGGTACAAGGTACGTGTTACGAATTGTCAAACTGAAATATCTAGAACGAAACCATAACTTTGCGTTATCGTGCACATACAATCTCTCATCGTGATAGCAGACTGTCACTTTGTCCATCTAGTGGAATATCAATACGGGGACGATGGGCACGTATGAACGCTCGCCGCTTCCGTCTGTGGGTACGTGAGTTGAATGCTGTGAGGACTACACAGCGCGCCGCGGTGTATTAGAGCCCTCAAACGATACATAGCGAATCCTAATTCGTCGGTTGCACCAACAAGCGTCCGGTGCGTGCGATCGACGCATTGTCTTTCAAATTATCCTCCAATGCATCGCGTATTAATAAAACATAGCATGTAAAGGATAATTGTTGACAGAAGCAATTTTATGTGCTATACGTGAGCCAAGTCGCGACGGTGCCTTTGACCAGCAGGATGTTGGTTATTTCAATGTTAATTACGTTAATATATTGTTTATATTGTATAAAATAGAGTAATTCGTATTCACTTTCTAACTTGCCACTATTCAAAATTATATATATGATTGTCCGAAGCCACTGAAATGAACGTAATGGAAACAACGGAACAATTACTATGTAAAGATTTAAATATGTCGGATATAAGTTCTTTAAATATTGACTTCCGAAAATTAGTAATTTAAACAATGATACCTGTGTTATATTGCTGTACACTGCGGTAGAATGAGTAAACGTTAAAAAAACTTCTTCTTGCTACTCCTTTAATAAATGTGATTGCATCGGTTTTTTAAACCTGCACTGAATTCGTATTCCAAAAACTAAATACAAAAACTTATTCATTTACTAGAACTGTTCCGAGCCATCGTAAAGACTTCACCATTTTGTTGTTCAAGCCAATGATACTTCATCATGCGTATGCTAATAATAAGGTGTGCCAAATAAGGTGCCATGTCTACAAATTAGGTAGTCGGCCACCCAACCATTTGATTATCGTGATTGTTCCTACTATTACAGTTGAATAATATATTTTATAACTTTTTTATTCGTTTTTTGTAGTTTACACTTGTTTATATATCGTTTTAATAATTTGTTTCATAATAAAAACCTCAATAATGACCTGAATTTAAGTTTTAAATTTCGAGAAAATACTTTCTACAGTTTGAAGATAAAGTAATAATAGATAAAATCATTTCCAGATAGTCACAAAATTGGAAAGACGCTTATCTATTGTTTCCGCGCCTAAATTGACTAACCGTGGGTTACTGAGACAAAACAAAATGTTTTAAACGGGGATTTCAATCCCAGAAACCCACGATTAATGGACGATATTTTTAATTTTTAACATTAAACAACTAATTTGCATATAAATCTTGTCATAAGAGGAGCGTGTTATAAGAACTGCATAAATAAAAGTTAAGGGCCGATCCATCACGGAACATGTTATCATTGTAACTTTGTTGCGGGGACCCTCGCATACTTATCGAGCGATCGCATCATTCCTGCCGAATGTCCGCGAAATAGCTGCACATTTGGTCGTTTTTCGGTTCAATTTATTAAATTTATCACCGGTCGTCGATTGGCGGGACCCGACGCCGGGTGGTCGAATCGTAAAATTGCTCAATCCGATAGTCGATTCCGATATGCGATACCTAATGCTCGCGTTATCTAACCGGCATTCGATTGAATCGTAAATAATAACAGACAGACAAATAACACAGCCCTGTGACCGCTTTCGCTAATAAAAAGCATTAGTGCATTTATATTATTCATTTAATGACCTGTCTTGCGAGTTCCTGCGCTCGTAGCTATTTTATTTTATGAAATCGATATATAATTTTAACAAATAAATAAATATTTGAACATTTCTTAGACACATTAACTATCTAATATCGGGGAATATCAGTTCTATGTACGTTAATACAATTAATAATTTAATACAATCCTTGAAAGTACTCATTTATCTCTAACTTTTAAAACCACGAATGTTTGTGTCTTTAAGCACCTAGTCTCCTATTAAGTCTTAAGAAATTATTAATAAGAACATTGTTACAAATAAATAGCTTAACAAATGGTTCGCACGATATTTCCACGTACAATGTCGATCCCGGAACTTTAAATAATGAAAGGATGTGTCGTATCCTATGCGGGCACGTCCGTCTCTGAACTGATATCTATCTATACATATAAATAAAATGTAATATCGAGAAAAAAAATATTTTTTTACACGTGATGTACCTATTTGTGTTGCTGATCACAAAAAAGCAATTTTTTAAATGTTTGTCTGTATATCTGTCCACAAGGCCGTGTTTGTTCCGGGTAATATCCATAACGGGTGAACCGATCTTGACGGGTCTTTGACGAAAGGGTAACTGATGTACGCGACCATATTACAAGCTTCTTTTTTATTCTGCCCTGATGAAGTTGCAGATGACCGCTTTAGTATTCTTAAAGTTAACAGGAAATTAAACAAAGAAGACAAATAACTGTCCACGTTTTTATTATTTCTCGTCCCTTTTGCATTTGGGTGGTCGAAGTTAATGAATACAGATAAAGAAAAATATTGTATAAACAAAAAGATAAATATAACTACAAGTGGAAGTTTTGTTTTAAAGATATTTGTATTTTAAGGATGTGAAATCATTTTAAAACGACATATTTAATATTATCACATTTTATTTTACTATCAAAATATGTTCTTTCTAAAATCGCTTTCGCCATAAAACTTCTTGGTCGTTTTTGATTACGTCTTTACCTACTGTGGGTTTCAAGTGACAACAAGTAAAATGGCCAGAATGACCTCTGATTCATATGTCATGTGTCATCCAGATTGTAGATAAACTATATAGACCGACAAGGTTATCTGACCCGGTGGGATTAAGTCAGCTCACTAGCGCCCCCCTGTCAACATCAAAAACGTGACACAAGATCCATTTCGTACTGTAGCTGTCATGATATGTTTTTTTCTTTTATGTAATTTTATATAGGTATCTAAGTAGGTTCAACATATTTAGCAGCGTCTCTCACTGGCCAAGCTTATCCTACTTTGAAGAAGTGTCTAATGCGATCTTTTAAATTGGCCCTAGCCGTAGTTGAAAAAATAGTTGAACGTGGATTATAATTTTAAAATTCGTGGCACAAAATTAAACTAAATTAATGAAATGTATTTGTACTATCTAATAAAAACTTTGAAAAAGGTTGCTTTTATTGATGCACCTGTCGTCTTGTTCTCCCGCCACTCAAAACTTGCGACCAACGCGCATATCTTTTTTTCGACATTCCGATTTCCGATTCCGATTTCAAGCGTAAGGGACATCGTACACAACGCAATGTAAAACTTCGAGCCCCGGCGATTTTGTCGAGTTTGCGCTATGTGATTTACGCAATACAAGGTCATAAAAGCTTCGTACACAGACACGCGTAAGCTAAAATTTTGTTCTTTCGTCGCCTAAACCAGTCGCTCGCAACTTGTTTAGAACTTCATACGAAAAGTGGCTGCGATTTTTAGGATGGCGGAGTAAATCTATGCAATTGACATGTAGTCGCTATATGTGTACTGACCGAATAGACGACTCTCTTCGAAGATTGCGAGTACGAAGCGCTTGCAACGCGATACTTACGACGCAAGAATACAAACTTCAAAAGTTACAAGTTTAGAAAATTTAGGTTGCCTTGTTTATGAAGGGGCTAAAATGAGAGTCGATTGTCGACATCGATGTCGATTTATTAAATGACTTTTGAACATAAACATCAAACATCTTTATTCAAATGTCGGCTACTGTCCAAATAATACAAATATGTTTTATAATCAACTCCAAAAATCTTATCGAGGAACTAAAGCCGCCGCTGTTAAACAATGCCGAAGGTCCCAGAGTCGTCTAACAACTTAATTAGGTGGCCCACGGCCGCCCGTAAATATCCCCACGTGAAATTACGACCAATAAAAGAAAAAAATGTATAACACATCTATTGACTCACAAAAAAGACGAGGGATTTGATTGTCCGGCTCGCCTTTGTATGGGGCTACGTCCAACTGTGCCTCGTGTGCCACTATCGGTCTCAAATTCAACTCCGCCTGGACAAACTTTTGTAGGTTTCGTATCAATTGTCAACCCTAAGAATATATAAATAACGTCGATTTTTAAATTTGGCAGGTTAACATTTGTGTTGCAAAATAAAGCTTTAGAAAAAATACATATTGATTTGATTTGTAGTATATATATTTTGTCGTGTTGTGTTCTGCTAGTGGCATACAATATTTGCTGTAATTGAAAAGTAAAAGTCCCTTCCTTATATTTGTTACGAAGAGATTTACAACATTGATTATTTATTACTATAATATTAACTTTGTTTTCTTGTAAATACTCAGTGCGTGGGTGTGGCATTTGTTTCATTGTAGAAGTTAATGAGTCGCACGCATGATTTCTACGAAGAGGCATTTCATTTTTGTTTACAAACCGGACTTTGTTAGGCGTTGATTTAGCTACCATGATTTAATTTATATTTTTCCTCTCGTTTTAAACAACTTTAAATTTATTAGAAAATACCAGATTTGTATTAATACATTTCTTGCGATGTTTCGGTTGTATAATTAGGTAGCTCTTCCTGTCAGCCCGTCACATCGAAAGTCGGAACGTGAATCGTGAATCGGCGGCGCGGGTGCGCAAGGGACGTGCGGTTTGTTTATTCCGCCATCCATCTGTTGTCTACGCGGGCTAATTTGCATAGAGGGCTCCGCAGGTCGACGCGGGTTGCGGCGAGAGGCGCGGGGCAGCGCTCGGACCACACGGGCTCGGCGCGGTGCGCGCGGGTGGCCACAACCACATGCGCGCGCACGATCTTTTCCCTTGCCTCTACTCCGCACCCTGCCCTCACCCCGCTTTCCTCCTGTAACGTCATTCATTGCGATCGTCTGCGCCGATCGGCTGCTACCGCAGCTACTCCAATCCAAATGTCATTATTGCTGCGCACGCACTGAAAATGCAATAAAAGCTCGCCCAACTATCGACCGACCATGTTCATTTCGGTTTACTGAATCTAACCCGCCTTGTGCGATTTCAAGCTATTTGATGTTAATGGTACATCTCTGTTTATAGTACGTTTTTCATGTGTGTTAAGCTTAGCTTAGTAAGCTTTTAATTATAACGTATTTTTTCGAGAGTTTGTTTTTTTTACGCGATAGGTTTATTGAATTATGTGTTGATTAAATTCTAATATTAATAGTTCACTTTTTCGTTTAAAAAATGAGCGGAACGGTGGGTTGCAAGTTGCAATACAAATGTACGTAAAAGGATAAACAAAAGCTAGCGGCGCGGCGGCGCAGCGTGGCCGGCCGGCATGGCACGCCGAGTGTGAAAGCTTCGCGCGTACGCTACGATAACCTCGCGTGACCTTGCTACGTTCCGATACACGCCGCAGCGCCCGCGCACGTTTTTTACTACACATATATCATGCTCACAGAATGTCTTTACAAAGTTGTATTATTTTTTTGTATAAACAAGATGACTATGTGATGTGAGCTCATTTCTTAGACTGAATTGAGGGTTAAAAAATAGAAAGTTTTGCCAAAGCTATTTACCGTACACCTAGCAATGTTATGCTCAATCCAAAGCATTTATCAAAATTTTTCTTGACTATCGTAGTATTTGAGAAGTTGGAAAGGATCAAGTATGTCCGTGTCGAAGCTAAACATAGCCGACGCGCACTGGGGCCGGATATTAGGGATTATCATAAAGTAAATGGAACGGCATCGAACGCTAGCCCGCACAGGGCGACGCTATTTTAACTATAACTTAACCTTAAAGTCGCACCATTTATCAGAAGGAACAAACAAAAATTACTCGCAAGACAAAGAAAATGAAAAAGGATCTTTATTTCCTTTGTATTTTTACTGTTATCTGTCTTTAATGATCGTGTTCGAATTGCACCTCAAATTTACGGAACATGAAAAATTACATAAAGAAATTAAATAAGATATTTCTGTATTATAAAGAAAAGTTTATTTAAATACTTAGTTATTGTTTTTAACTAGATCGTTAAATAATAGAGGAAACTACCTGTCTTGAGATACGACGTTTTTTTATTTGGTATGATAAAAAGGTTAAGGCAATTTAAATCGATGCTAAGATGATAATGAATTAAATCTCGTTTTCATGCTTATCATAAACCACAAGGTAGTTCAGAATAATAAATCGTTACTCATTCGAATTTAATATTTGGTGCCGCAAATAAAAAAAGAAACATCTTAGCACGTCAATCACGTTTTTTAGAGACCTTTTTAAATTTTAATGCTTATTATCTCATTTGCATACAAAGTATTTAGCAAAATCACGCTTGCATTAGCATTAGAACAATCTGTGGACAAGCGGCGGTGTCAAGTGGATCATTGTCTTCATACCAACGCTTCTAAATACTCGATGACATGATTCAGATAATATGCCTAACAAATTACTATACAATGGTTAAGTTTGCGCTTTAAAACTATTTTTATTAATCTACAGTTATTGAGAGTCATGATCGTTGTTGGGTGGTCTAGGCGGAGTGGTTTTATTACTTTTAATCGGAAGTTAGATACGATAAGTATCAAGGCTCGACCACACGATTACAGCCTTACTGTCAGTTATAGGTTGAAATAAAGACTGAGTACGCGCGGGCTTGAGTTTTTTAAATAACAACGCTGCATAATTCATACGTGTATTTCTAAATTGGTTTTGTAGTTTTGTATAAAAGTAACTTGGATCGTAGCAAATATTTTAAAATTCACATTGATATTAATGTAGAAAAATTATGAAGAAAGTTATTTTCTCTCAGTTCATTATTAATTAACAGTAGAATAATATCAAAGTATAAAGTGTTGCGATGAGGAGTGAAAAGATTCAGTGTTGAAGGGTCGTGTCGCTGACTCCGGACTGTCCCGCTATAAATTAGCGACCAAAATAAATAGCATTCCTTGTGAGCGTCGAACGAGGGCGTTAACTGCCTTCCCTGCACGGCTGCACTCCACACTTGCACTGCCATGACATTTACACAACATTCTAGAACATCATTCAAACCCAAATATAGAAATAAACATTTCTGAATTTGAGGAATGAAAATTCTTAGGTAGTTCTTCGCAATTCGACTCCAAGTTTGTTTTATCCACTTTATAAGTCGTGTTATACGTCTCTACAAGAAATACTTGTAACATCTAGCTTTAACAGTGTATAGCTACATTTTAATTCAGGTCGATGAAATATCTTTTCGACTTTAAAAATCACAAACATTGGGCAATGGCAAATGCACAAACAATTTAGGTGTCGCAACAGTATTGGGTGTTGCAATTTATTTATGTAGGCTTAATTCAAATCCAACACCGAGCTCATTGGAGCGTGACCATTAGCATGACATTAAATTGAATGTTCCAAATTGCCAGTGTCATTTCATGCGATTAGAATTGTAATTTACATTAATTTATATGCTATAAACTAAATGGAGTGTAACTAGAAGTTAAATTAATAATTTAAATAATATGTTACTATTGGTTTGAACCTAACACCTTGCGGAGCTAATATAGTGCAAAAAACTCGTGACACGGCACGATAAATCAACAGGCTGAGTGTTAATTGGACGAATTCTCTCGACGAGATGATAACGTATGAATACATCTCACCTCGGATGCCGAGGCGAAAAAATATCGCGTTGAAAGCAAAAAAAATCAACGCTAACAACCGTGAGCCCGGCACCGTTGGACACTTTCAACAGTCGTTTTAAATGACTCCATTTTTTTGTATAATTCATTTTAATAATGTATCTTAACTCATCTTTACAATATTCGAAAGTAACATTTTCAAACATTTCTTTCATGACATGAAATGTAGAAGTATGGTGTTATTTTGTTGACTGCCAGTGTCTATTTCTGATTATTTTTTGTAAGTGTACGGTTGGTTATGTGTAGGGCTGTCGCGGCTTCGCTATAAATCACTATAAGATGTGTCAAGAAGTTTCTTGCCGCTACATTCCTCTAACAAATGCGTCGACACTCTCCAATAAGCCATGTGTGCTGTCAACGCGTATTGGCTAAGAGTGGAACACATTTTTTGTGTCGTTGGAATCAAACAACACCGTTCCCTTCTACATTAATTTTACTTTATGCTTAAGCTTACACTGTTTACTTACGTAAGTTGTTCGTAAGGTTTCCGCATCATAAATTGATTCTACTCATAAAATTTTATAAAAATACAACTGTGTTTAAGAAAGCGTTTTATTTACAGCATTGTAGACTAAAAATAATATGCTATTATTAAATAAAAGTCCTTGTGTTCATTATCAGCGGACGAAGTGAAAACATACGAGTGAGTAAATTAAGACGTCTGAGATCATGACCACTATCGCATCGCATTAGTCGACGATTTATTTTAATGAGTCGCATTGGGCCGTGAGCCTCACCGAGAATAAGAAACTAATTCGATGCGAACTTAAATGCATTTTCATTAATATTAAACTTGGCCTTTTTTCTCGTCATTTCACATTACGCACTAATTTGTAGGCCGCGCAAGGCCGGCTCTGTTGGCGATCCGCGTTTACTTATACATTACCGGGACAAAAACACTTGGAAATGAATCGACATTAAGATAAATGCTATAATAAAACATGAGGTGAAACGGAAAAATGGACATTAAGAACACTACATTAAATCATCAATGATACTGGCGGAGTAAATGTTTAAAAGTTTCGCTGGAGAGTAATAATGTTTCCGAAATGGCGATCGACGCTGTAGCGGCGGGTCTTTGACCTTGCGGTATCGCCGTTTGAGTATCGTCTGATGTTTGACGTTTGTGCAGAGGGCGGGAGGCTGGAGGCCGAGCTGAAGTACACAGCGAAGGCGCTGGGCGAGGCGGATTCTTCAACGCACCAGCTCATCATACAGACTGCGAAGGACCCCGACGTCTCCCTGCTGCACGTCGGTGCTTTGCTTGCACACCTAAAGGTATGTAATAAATTTATAAATTCACATACATTCGTTACCAACGCTGTAGTAAAAACGGTTTATCAATTCGCATCTAAAATAGCATTGCCTATAGGTATACCTACCATATATTATATCAAACTTGTATTCAAATTAGTCATTGACTTACTAAATTTTTTTTTAAGCAAAGAATACTAACTAAAAAGAATTGTCCTAAAATTGTTCTCACATTAATTTTATCTCACCGAAGAGGTGTTCCTCTGATATAAGATGACACTATAAATAAAGCCCATTCCGATGCCAAAATAAATGCCCGCATCGAGGCGTTGTGAAATCTTATTTCTGTGCTGACGAGTGATTACAAAATTTATTTCTTAAGTCACTGGACGACCGCCGACAACTATACTCCTCATCGAAATTCTTGACGGGTACCATGGACCTTGTAGGGCTTTGTATCTTTACGATTAAGCTCATTATAGGCACACCACCTGTTCTTACTACTCAAATATGCCCAAATGTGTTTGCATTAAATCGTTTTCTTTCGGGTGTAAGACAATGTATAAATATCACAAAAGGTGTGTCGTTATCAAAATAGATCGTTTAAAAGCGAATAGAGTCTGCGTCTTTAAACGTAATTTAAAGTAGCCTTGGGTAATGAATAATTTCAATTTAATTAATTTGAAGTTGTAACCAAATTAAACGTGATTTTCAGGTTGTACAGGCGGCAACGCGGGTCACGATTCACATGTACGACATCGAGTGGCGGCTGAAGGACCTGTGCTACAGCCCCAGCATCCCAGACTTCGAAGCCTACCACATAGAGAAAATATTCGACAACATCGTACCCTGCGCTATCATCACACCTCTAGACTGTTTCTGGGAAGGCTCAAAGCTATTAGGACCAGAATATCCTATTGTCGTTCCGTAAGTACAAATAAATATAGAGAACTTCACTCTAATCCCTAATTTACTCGACTTCAATGAACTAACATTATGTTGTAAATAGTTTGTGTTTATATGAAATGACCGTAGTTAGCTATTCTATAAAGATTTATATTCAGAAAATATTTTGTTATACTGGGATGTTTTTTTTTATTTAAAATTTTTAATGCATAATTACAGAGGTCTGCAACAAAGATTGACATGGACGCACTTGAATCCCTTAGAAGTATTGGAAGAAGTAAGGAAGCTGAAATTCCAGTTTCCATTGAGCACTATGGAGGCTTACATGAAGAGGGCCGGCATCACGTCCGGCTACATGAGGAAGCCGTGCCTCGACCCCACCGACGCGCATTGTCCCAACACCGCACCCAACAAGAAATCCGGACATGTAATTATATGCATTTATAACTACAATCATTATAAAATGTCTATTAACTTTTATTGCTTTCTTGTGCTTGAGTTAATTTTAATTTTATGTCTTATAAATAAAGTTTATGTATTTAAGATTTTTATAGCCGGTAGAATGCAATCGTTTGTCACGCATGCGCGACTTTCATTACTATCACTTTGGCTCATAATACGACTTTTATGAATAGTCCGAGTTACGATGATTTTTATGTGCGCATAAATAAAGTATACAGCTTTCGTGACAAAATAACTATTGAGACGTGCGCATAAACTTTAAATACTTTCCATTGTGATGAAATATTTTTTGGAAACGGTAATAATGCGGGATAAAAGTGGTCGCCGGCCGGCAGATGGCGGCTACGGCTACCTGCTCCTACCTGCTGAGAAAGTAACGCTCCGATGTTAGCCTTCACTAAAGCCTCTGTTGCTTTAACTTGACAATACCATTGCCGCGATACCCACTCATAAAGCCCACTCTATTCTGAC
>JAOPJD010000011.1:7004587-7014809 GCA_026167825.1 Papilio polyxenes | reverse complement strand
ATACATAAAATTGCCCAAGTTTTACACATTGAAGCAGATGAAAAAAACATAACTGACATGTGCATTCAATTCCGCCGTGAGATTCTACTTTTGGTAATTAAATTTCATTTAAGAACTAGCTGGACACCGCAACTCCGTCCACACAGAATTAAAAAAAAACTTTAATAGCCGATGTGTTCCAGACTGTGTTTTTCATCTATACCAAATTTCATTGAGATTCATGCAGCCGTTCCGGAGATACCTTCTAACAAACATTCCTTTATCTAAAAATTCGCATTTATTATTTTACTAAGATGTACATATAACATAATCATCTTTTTGCTACGGCAAGTACTCTACCAGCAACAACATCTGTTGCACAATTTGATTGGCTCACTTGTTATCACAGAAGGTATGAAGTGGAAGCAATTTAAGTTCCATAGGTCTAAT
This sequence comes from Papilio polyxenes, assembly GCA_026167825.1. Lineage (NCBI taxonomy): Eukaryota > Metazoa > Arthropoda > Insecta > Lepidoptera > Papilionidae > Papilio > Papilio polyxenes. The sequence goes on along the minus strand of JAOPJD010000011.1, from coordinate 7,014,380 downwards.
TTCAGTCCTCTTTCCCTTCACATTGTTTTCTTATAAGAAAAGATCGGGAAGGAGATTTGATATAGGAAGGGGAAATATTTTATTTCTATGTGTCTCCTCCATTGATTAAAGGTAGGCAATGTATCTGGAATTGCAGATGTTGCTTCATTTCAGCGAATTCAGGTGGAAACTTGCTCACTTGCTATCATAGTATATAAAAAACTGACTAGTATTTTTTTTAATTAACAGGATTTGTTTTGTTTGTGGTTTACAGTTGAGACGGGTGGTGAGGCAATGTTTCTTGATTGGATGGGACATGAAAATAAAATGGCAGTTGGACTTTGCCCTGCTGCTGATGCCGCCCTGGCTGCGTACAGTGGAAATGGAACTTATGATGCTGCCTCAGGCTGTTGTGGTAACTATCTAAATTCTCTCACAAATTTACCAATGTCTAAATTCCCTTACAAATCTAGTGATGTCTCAATTCCCTTACAAATCTAGTGATGTCTCAATTCCCTTACAAATCTAGTGATGTCTCAATTCCCTTACAAATCTAGTGATGTCTAAATTCCCTTACAAATCTAGTGATGTCTCAATTCCCTTACTAATCTAGTGATGTCTAAATTCCCTTACAAATCTAGTAATGTCTCAATTCCCTTACAAATCTACTGATGTCTAAATTCCCTTACAAATCTAGTGATGTCTCAATTCCCTTACTAATCTAATCTAGCAATTTTATAGTTTTTATTTTTATTTTTTGTAAATATATCCCATGTTATCTTGAAGAATCACATTGTGATATAACCTGTACTTAACTTTAACTTTATGAAGTCAATTGACCAGCACTGGACCGGCATGATTGACTGAGGACTAATGACCAAAGGGTCATAAAGATGTAGGCTCTGAGACTCTCTCCGGGACATATGATGACTCTGATTGTGGAACTTGTTCAGACGGAGTGCGGGATGCTGTCAGCGGAGACAACGCTCACGACCAAGTTCAAAGCGCTGCTGGAGGAAGGTGGCTCTGTCAAGTTCTCGCGTTGGGACAACTTTGATGCAAATTATTTCAAAAAAGTAGCCGCATATTACAATATTACTATGACTGAAGCTCGGGATGTTTGGTTTGTATTAATGTTACTAAACTAGCCGTCGTCCGCGACTCTTTCCGTGCGGAATTAACAAAACTAAATTAGTAGCTTATGTGTTCTTCTAAACTATGTTCTACATCTATGCAAAATTTCAGCGAGATCCATGCAGACATTTTAGAGATATTTTGTAACAAACATTCATCCATCCATCCATCCATCTATACATCCAAACATTCGCATTTAAAATATTAGTAAGAAGTAAGATAATTTGAACATGTCAGTTAATTTAGTATGGTACTTTTAAAGGAGATAGAAAGGTAAAGAAAGAGGATATTTCTCTTTCATTTGAGTCTCCTCCCCTTTCCATATTAGGAAATAGGTAGGATGAGGAAGAGGACTAGAACATGGCCACATGACAAGCCGATAAGATGTTTGACAACAACATAATCACGCCCGTAACTTAGAGGGGTAGTCTGAGACCATGGACCTTCATTTTGTGCACTCCTGACATACCTCTCTCGCTTCTTCTATTAGATGTCGATTTTGGGGTGCTCTTAATACGGACGGTATTCTTAAGTATTTCATCAATTTGGATGGTATAAGTCAGTTTAGCGTCGGTGGCTCAAGGATTAAGCACTTGCCTTGCAATCTGCAGGTCCTGGGTTCAAATCCCGCCAAATAACAATATATTTTTCGATCTGCGATTTACATATATACATGTATCCGACGTTCTTACAATGAAGGAAAACATCGTGATGCTGCACATATCTGAGAAGAAATTCAATTATATATGTGAAGTCAACCCGCACTAGGTCAGCGTGGTTGACTATAGCCTAGTCACCCCTAGCTTGGGGTAGGATCCCCTTAGTGGGGACGTACAGTGAGCTGATGATGATGAAGTCTGTTTAGAACGACCCCAACGTCTTTCGTCTGTCTGTCTGAAAGTCTGGAAGTTTGAAAACATAAATATTTATGATGTCAGGAGTGCCATGTGCTCGAAGACGAGGCAACGGATAATCCAGGAGGCGCAGTGCCAGGAGGGAAGCCGCGAGATCAACTTTGAGCTGACAGACCTTCTGCTGCTGCACGATCTCAGCTTCAACATAGTCACATCGGTGAGTCTCTGCATCAGAATAGGGGAAAGTTAGAACTTTATTATGGGTTTAGTGAACTAAAAAAAAGTCTTATTCCAGGAAAGTTTATTAAATCCGAAGCAATTACAAAAATTAACTGCCTTATATCAATGTGTGTTGAAGAAAGATGTGGAAAATGTATTGAGGAATGAACGTCCCCGACTACTGGAAGTCTGGCTGCAGGTCTTGGCTATGTATCCATTCAGGTAATATAAATATCAATCATATCAAGTAATAGTTTATTTAATTAATAAATAAGAGTTATTTAACCCCTTTTTTGGTAAGTTGGTGTTAATAAAGATATATGAATTAGTTGAAATTGGGTCAATAAAAGTTATATATATAAATCGTCTTATTTATATACATTCGCAGAAATAGTTAAACGGTTAGTCGCACTAGTGAAAAGGGGTTTTAATATAAATATTTATTTAAAATAAAACTCTATCATTGTGTTGTTTAAATGAAAATCATTATGAATAAAAAAAAACTTAATAAGTAGTGTATGTGTTCTTACGGACTATGTTCTACATCTGTGACAAATTTTAACAAGATCCGTTGAGATGTTCCGGAGATATCTTCAAACAAACATCCATCCATACATCCAAACATTTACATGTTATATATATAAAAGAAAGTCGTGTTAGTTACACTATTTATAACTCAATATCGGTCGAACTGATTTAGCTGAAAATTGATGGGGAGGTAGCTTAGAACTAGGAGACGGACATAGAAACTTTTTTATCTTGTGTGCACTTTTTTTATTCCAAGCGGACGGAGTCGCGGGTAAAAGCTAGTTTATAATATGAGTAAGATTTTAATGAATTATGAACATTTCCAGCCTTGGGTTCTCATCATTGGTATACATCCAGCGTCAGTGGTACGAGCTGAAGCAATTGGCACGGAGTGAGGTGCTGGCCTTCCACCTGCAGCACTCGCACACCCCCCCACATCCCCTGCTGCTCTCCATTGTTGCCAAGTTAGTTAACTACCCTACTTTATGGGGAGAGGGGATGACTACTACTGATTATTATCTGTAGATTGGAACTTCTTAGACATATATTTGAACAAAAAAAAAATAATGGAAGGGTGATCCATTCAAAACCAATTGTCAAAAGAAAAAAATATTTCTCCATACATTTTTATATTTTACTCCATACATTTTTTTGTATGGAGGATTTTTTTTAATTAGTTTAGTAGCTATTGTATTTTATTTTGTCCAGTTTCAGACATATCGTACAAGAACCACTTCCAAAATGGAGTGATTTCGTTACATCCAAGATGGTTGTAAAATTCAAGGTTTGTAATATCAAGCGATTGTTTCATGATCGGACGCGGCGTGTTGTCTGTCGTCAAATTGTAAACTGACAGGTTCATTCATATTTCCACATCGTATTAATCTTATAAATACAAATGTTTGGATGTATGGATGTATCTCCAGAACAGTTGTATGGATCTTGATGAAATTTGTCACAGATGTAGAACATAGTCTGGAAGAACACATAGACTACTTATTAAGTTTTTTTTTAATTCAGCGCGGACAAAGTCGCGGGCGTCAACTATATTATAATTTTTATCATCTAAATAACAATTCACAGATATAATATGCCTCGTCAGATTATAAATTAACGTTCACAGTTGACAGAAATCAGATTTTTTTAAATTTTATTATAGGATATTAGTAAAACTGTATCCAAGAAAGTTCTAGAAGAATCAATGGATGTACTTAATAATGCCAGAGAGCAAGCAGGTAAGTGTGTTTTCATTGCTGAAACATTTGTATCAAAACATGTTGTCTATAATTTAATTTTTTTTATTACAGAAAAAGAAAATAATTATTTAGATGTACAAAATCATATTTGTATTGTACAACCTTTGAATAGTAATAAATATATAAATGAGAATAATAAAACAGAATTAGATAATGCAGAAAGTAATAAATTAACAGAAAATAACTTTATTAATAATAAAAATATAATAGACAAAGAATCTCAAAGTAATAATAAATCTGATTTAATTAAACATAATATTGACACAAATGTTGTCAATCAAACAATTAACAATAACAAATTTTTTGTCAATGTAAAATCTAATGTTGCTATCAAGAAAAATCTTGATAATAAAAATACATTAATTAAAAATAACATTATTGAATGTAATGAAATTGATTTAAATGCAGTATTAAATAATATAGATCCAACGAAAGCACAAAAACATTTAATATTCGATAGTGATTCAGATTCTGAAACACTTAGCGTTGTATCACAAATGGAATATTCAAATAATATTAAAACAGATAAACAAACTTATTTCGAAACGGAATTAAATTCAGGAATATCACAAAATAATAAACATTCCAAAGTAATTAATTGGATTAATGAAAATGATGGAAATTCAAAACTGTTTAAAGAAAATTTTATATCAAAAATGGACAAAAATATAGAAAATGGTAATTTTTTTTATTTTATTTGTACATTTAACGTCGGTTCCTGAGAACAAAATTTCTAGTATAAAACACTGTCATCCTTATCTTTGACAATGCAAAGATAAAAGTATGTTTTAAACCAGGGATTCCCAAACTATTTTATACAAGTGAGCCCCTTTTCCAAAATGAACCGTTACCTAGGACCCCCCATGGCCAAATTACCTACTTTTAAGATCAATTATTATTATTATTTATTCTGACTTAGGTCAATAGAAGACAGAGTGAGAATTAGGAATGCTTTAAGTTCAATATCGACTCCTTTGGGAATTCCTGTTTTAAAAGAAGATTTTAGTCTCAAAAACCCATTGTTAATTTGTTAAGATTAAATATAGTTCTTATTCTTTCAGATCCTAAATTAACGAAAAAGATAACAATACCGTTAATCAGATGTGATGAAATTCCCTCTTGGAAAAAATATTACAAAAACCACACTATAAATATAAAACATCTAAAAAATAAATTATGTCCTTTAAAAAATATAAATAAAAAAATTAATACATCAAAAATATTACCAAGAAGACAAACTAGGAATAGTTGTAATTCGATTCTTTGTAATACAAATTTATCCATAAATTTGGATGGATTAACAGAGAATTTTCTTAGAAATGATAAAAATAGACGTTTATTTAAGTTATGCAAACAATTGTCAGTGAGATTACATCGATTTACAAACGAACAGAGAACAATGTGCAGGAGAAGGAAAAAAATTCAATTAACAGATATTGAAGAAGTCAGGAAGATAAATAGCACTATTCTGACGGCAGAAGTTGCTCCTGTCTCGGTAAGATGTCTTTTTTTTACTAATTTCTATATGTTTTCAGGAAATTAAAATTAGTACAGACATCCGCAATTGCGTATGTTGCCTACCTATAATAGACAGAGGAGGGGACGCACATAAATAGTATATATCCTTCGTCAAATTCACTTTTACTTACCATCCTTTGCTTATGTGAAATAGGGAAGGGAAGGGGACTAAAATGCTTGTACAAATTATATGTATAGTCTGACCAGGAATATATAAAGCTCTGTTAAAATTGAATCTTTTTCATTCAATTTTCAATTATATTTTATTGTTTTCAGATTAGCAGATGTGATTCACCATCTGAAGGTATGTTTAAATTTTAAGTTTAGGACGATGTGACAAAATAACACCAATTTTTAATTTAAAAATTAAATTGACAGAATAGTAATCTAATTACACCTGACTTGCCCAAAATCCATTTAATCGTTCATCCACATGTGGACGCCCGCCCCCATCGAATAATCCTGTAATGCACTCTTACCGGGTTCTTGCTTTCCTGTCGAATTCGACATCTAAAGGTCCTATTACATGTTGTGATTTTTTTTATATTTCTCTTAATATTAATTACGAGATAAAAAGTCATTATTGAAACAGATTTTTTTTTATATTTCCGGTATTATCATTTTTCCTTCATAACCAGAAAATTAAATACAATGAAGCTAATTATCTTTGTTTTGGTATCTAAAAGATTCTTGTACAATAATTATCGATGAAGTTATTAAAGAAATACGGTTTTTTGCTTCTCCTGAAAAATTTGATTTTTCCTGTGACGGGTTTATTCGGTGGGGGTGTCGATGTATAATAAAAACTAAATAAGTGCGAAAAGATTGACTTGACTGAGTAAAAATATATACGAATAAAAAATACTTTTTTTTAGTTATTAGTTATTTTTTTTCTTTCAGCGGATTCGTTTGGTATTTTTAGTGAAGAGCCAACAAGAGAAATAACAAATTATAACGTTATCGATGCTTTAGAACTGGATGAACTTTTTAAAAAGCTGCCGGTGTGTACAACTATATATATATATCTTAATATAAATGCGAATGTTTGGATGTATGGATGGATGTTTGATCTCCAAAACGGCTCAACGGATTTTGATGTAATTTGGCATAGATGTAGAACAAATTCTGGAAGAACACAGATTACGGCTACGGCAGCTAGTATATACAGTTTATAGATACAAACAAAATATATGGAAATTGTTCCATGTCTTTAAGCGTAGCACATTTACAACTAGCGCTCGCCCGCGACTTCAATCGCAGAATTAAAAAAGTAGCCCATAGTATTCCGGCGTGCATTAGCTAGCTACCTTTCTGTCAAAGTCCTGTGGATTTGCGAACACATAGACAGACAATTTTAATATTTTTTTTTCGCAAAATATGAAATATTAATTTTTTACCGTATTACAATTTTGGTAATAATAGCTATCGCCCGCGACTCTATCCGTGCGACATAAAAAAAACTTAATAAGTAGTCTATGTGTTCTTCCAGACTATGTTCTACATGTGTCAAATTTCATCAAGATACGTTGAACCGTTCTTAAAATACGTTCTAACAAACATCCATCCATACATCCAAACATTCACATTTATAATATTAATAGTGAAATTTTTAATATGTTACATATTAAGTTGGAAAAAAATAACTGCAATTTTTTAAGGTGTATTTAGTAACGTTACGTTTTCAGGTACCACCTTTGACGCCAATAAATTTAGACAAATCAATGGAAATGGCAACAAATACTTCATCCGCGTATGTTTTATATTTTTTCCACTAATTTAATATACGACAGGATTACTCATACTATTAGGTCGTTTGGAAAGTCATTTCTTTTTTCCTAGATTTAGGATTCGTGTATTTTCGATGGAGATGCACCACGTCCTGGAAAGTCTGTTGGAGCTGATAAAAGCATTATTAAACATAGAAAATAGAAATAAAAACGAAATGACTTTCCGAACAACCAATATATTAAAAATATACTGAGAGTGTATTTAAACCTCTTTTCCACTGAAGAAGTACACAATATAAGATGTTAATTTATATAGTAATCGCGAACAAGCAATTTTATATGAATTAGTGATCGTTTGCGGCTATTTTTTTAGTAGAAATAGGATTTAAGAAGATCAAAAGTGACGGTTGATATCTTTTCAGAGTACTTTGTCGTAATGATTCGGAACAAAATAAAATAAACAAATCCAATAACAAGGTAGATGAAAGTTATGACGAACTCAATGATAAAATACTAAGCATCATTATGAAAAGTCCGGTAAGTATTGAAAAAAAGCATTTTTTTAACTAGTATTCATAGTACAGGAGACCTAATTTTAGTCACCATATTGTTATAAAGAAATGATGGGAAGGTGAAGTGATTTTGGTGGAGGAGATGCATCCCCTTCTCCGTTGACTAAAGGTAGGCAACGCATCTTCAATTACAGATGTCGATGGGTATCGTTCGCTTCGCTATTTCAGCGAATTCATATTGCCAATGTAAAAAAATACTGTGTACTATAAACATTTTTTTATGTATATAAAATCAATAATTATTTGAGTTCCACTTCAGCCATGTTTTAAATTAAATAATCTATAGGTCCACAATCAATCCAAGTTACCAGTAAATGTGATCACAATAAGAGATTCCAGCGACAGTGATGATAATGTAAGATTTAGCGCAGTCATAGATATGATGAACGATAAAAGGAAAAAAAGACAAAACAGAGAAAGAAATACACAAAAGCAATCTAAAAAGAAAAGAAAAAGAAAATCGAAAAAAGATAACAGCGAATGCAAGGAGACGGAATGTACTAATGCATTAGAAGAATGGGGAAGACAAAAGAATTTAACAAAGAAATATTTTCAATTACCAAATATTACATCGAAATCTTCAAATGAATGTGCAATACAAAATACATCAACAAATTCCAGCAATAATAATATTTTAATACCAACTAATAGTAATCCATACACAAATAAAAGTCAATGTATGTCTGGAAATCAAAACACACCTACACTACCCACAGACAAACCGAGTCCTGTAATTGACCTAACCGAAGGTCCAGATAACACACAATTAGACCAAAATGGTGATACCACACCTATAATCACAAACGTATACTCATTAGCCACACATACAGACAAACAAGATGAAGTTAAACAACTAACAAAAGTGATAACACCAATTTTAGTGCCACACAGTAAATTAAATATGATAAATACAGATTTAGGTAGTTTAACTGGAGTTCAAGTAGCAAATGTGGGTAGTGATATAGTTCATAGTATACCTCAAGCGAATACATTAGTGCCTATGAATGTACCTGGACAACAGATTTATGTACAGCAGTCGCCGCTGACGCAGTATACAAGTGAAACTGCAGGTAAGAAATACAAACTTAGTACTTAACAACTTAAAAAGCTCTCACTACACAGTTAGATAAATAGTTAGATAGGACCTGATACTAAGGCAGTTATTTTAGAAACCGCGTGCATAGTGAGGAGATTCCTATCTCTGGAGTCCTCACCACTGGTTACTTGAGTCATTGGATTCTGCAGCCGGTGGTATACTATTTTTTTTTAATTATATAGATAATAATAAATGAATATGTACTAATTATGTTATTTAGCAATTTAAAAAAATGACGGACTAATCCTTATCTAAGGTTCAATTCTTTAGGCTATAATTAACAATGGAAGAAATACGCCGTTAAAAATATTACCTTTATGTGTCTGGTTGGAATATGTTAAACTTTAGCCCACGACTTAATCTGCGCGGAATTTAAAAAAACTTAATTAGTAGTATTTGTGGTCATTTAGATTATGTTCTACATCTATGCCAAATTTCTCCATTCTAACTTTCGCATTTATAATATTAGTAACATTTGAGGGTCGTATCAAAGAATTTCGGCAAGTTAAGAATTTCTAATCGAAGTTCTAAATCTGTCCAGTGTTTGGTGAAAATTTGTTAAATATTTGCAGGTCGAAGTTTTGTAATAATCCCAAAATCGCAACTAATGGATGGCAACACTTCACTACTGTTGCCTAATTTGAAAATTGTAAACGCATCTCTTACATGCAACCCGGTGGACCACATACAGCGAATGATGGTGCCTAATGACACCCAAGGTATGACATCATCAGCTCACTATACGTCCCCACTGAGGGTATCTTACCCTAAGTTAGGGGTGACTGACCCAGTGCTGGTTGGTTGACTTTACACATATCTTTGACGGATAAATGTACATATCGACGCTGGAAAGCGTAAACGCTGTAACCCCGAAAGTATGAACTTTACAGGAGAGCCAAAAAATGATAAC
>JAOPJD010000011.1:6917174-6931203 GCA_026167825.1 Papilio polyxenes | reverse complement strand
CAAATGATTCTAACAGATGTCGATACCTTTCGACTGGGTTGAGTAAGTAATCAATAGATGGCGCTGCTACGGTAAATTTTTTATTCCGCGCGGACAAAGTCGCGGGCGACAGCTAGTATTAGATATAAAACATACTTAAGATATAAAAAATGACATGACAGCTACAAAGAGGATCTTATGTACATTTTTTGACATTGACATGGGGGGCGCTAGTGTGCTGTTATAATTTAGTTTGATTTCGCCCACTCTCAGATATTCTTATCTGTGTATTTTTGTAATCACTCCATCTATATGTTATATATCTATGGTTCTGTATTTGTAGTCAAAAGTATTTTTTTTACAATTAATAATTACAAATAATTTCCTTTATTATATACAATTCTTAAATGATTTTAAAAAATTGAATCGGAAACGCGTGAAATGTTTAAAATTTAGTGAATTTTTTTTTTGAAAATTCTGACCGAAATTTGGTTTATATCATTTTTTTTACTGTGAGTTTCTGAGACCAAAATAACTATTTAAAAATCTCTGTTTTGTTAAAGATAATGAAGATAGTTATATATAGAGATTATAGTCTCAAAAACCCACGATTATTGCATTAAAAATAAATAACTTTAAATGATGTATATTCAACCTTTGACGTAGGTTTTCACTGATATAACACATGTACAAAAACTCTAATGTTTTTAAGTTGTTACAACCGATTTAAAAATAGGAGGAGGTTTTGAATTCTGTATATTTTTTCAGAGATGTTCTACATGTGTTCAATGAAAACCCACTCTTAGATTACCAACAGATTAGAAGGAAATTATGAGATAAGCCACATATCTAAAATATTATTTATATTTGATAAAATTACTAGAAAAATGAAATGACTTCCAACAACCGAAAACATCTTAAAAAATTTTCAATTTGACTCTTATATTGAAAAAAAAAAAATACACTTTACATAATTTGTCGTGTTTTATGTCTATTAAAGAACAAGATTGACTGCTTTTTAATATATTAGTTCTTTCATTCAATCTCACATTTTAAAAGCAACAAGGAATCTTATTTAATACGATTTAATATTTTTTTCTTTAAATTTTCATGGGTTATAAAATAAAATCAATTAATTATATAGTAATATTAAATTTAATATCTCGTTAGATAAATGCTTAGTTTCGATACAAAAAGAAAGACATGAAGTAATTTACATTTTAAATGAAGAAAGCCTGGCGTGAGATGGCGATATGTGACGTCACAACCAGTTAAAACCGGTTTCATTCTGTTACAACCGGTTATAACCGGTTCAATTTATCGTTATAGCTGATAGCTGAAGCAGTTACTAGTCTCGTTCGTTGCTAGTCACTTTTAAATAATGATTCAGTTAAATTTAAATGATAATGAGAGCGCTGTGAGTCGTTTATCATGATTTATCGCAAATTAGATACTGTATCTAGCTATATAGAGGCGGCACCTAACTACGCACGTAGATACACGTACAACGTACGCGTACGCACACGTGTGAGGTGCGCGTACGCACACGTATGAGGTGGCACGTACACACACGTGTGAGGTGCGCGTACACGAACGTATGAGGTGCGCGTACACACACGTGTGAGGTGCGCGTACACGAACGTATGAGGTGCGCATACGCACACGCGTGAGGTGCGTGTGAGGTGCGCGTGAGGTGCGTGTGAGGCGTGCGCGTGCTATGCGTCAGTCTGCGTGGCGCTACACACGAAGCGCGCTCGCTGCCGTCGCTACGAGCCGGAACTGCTGCGCGCCGCGTCCTCGCGTTGTTTACCAATGTACACCTTAAATATATACATATACTAAATTAATTCGAACAACAGAAATCCATATTTGGTTATTAAATTAGGAAATTAGAAACTTAAGATGACTAGGGTTAGTGGAATACATGTATTTATATTTATGAAGCTTTAATGCGTCATGTATTTTACATTATCCCTTGCGAGATCATAGTCCGCATGAGATGTCTCAGCACAGGTATATTGCTTTCAGGATGCTGTTGTCACTCTCCCGGAGCATAACCAATGACACTACCTTCATTTTGATAATGGAAACCGTCACTTTGGAATATATCTTAAGTCAATGAATTGATCGAATTTAGTTAGTAGAGGATATTCAGATGAATTTTTTGATGCAATTTGAACCTAAAATCTCTAATATCTTAAAAACAATATAAATTATTTTGTCACCAGCAGATGTTGGCTAAGTCTAGGGGAGAGACATGTATCATTAATATGGTCTTATTCGAAGTAATTACATCTTACGGACCCCTCCCCTGGCGAGGACCATGGTGGTACTAGTTACCTGCAGCAGCCGGAACTTGCTGACAGAGAGATGTTTGAGATGAGGCTGCATGCGCTCCTCACCCAGAGCGAATGTGAACGCCACCATACAGAATACTGCAGCCTTGCGCACCGCTGAGTTCTGATGGTCGGCCAACTGTCATCACAATAAAAAATCTTACTATCTCGCTAACATTATAAATGACAATGTATGGATGTATGGATGGATGTTATCTTCAGAACGACTGCATAAATCTTGATGAAATTTAGCTTAGATGTAGAACATAGTCTGGAAGAGCACATAGGCTACTGAGTTTTTTTAATTACGCTCAGATCTAGTGTTATTTGTATGTTCATGTGTATATAGGATGGTTAAAATTCAAATATTCCAGTAGTTTTCTTACTCAATACTACAGAAATTAATGAAAACCATATTTAAGATTCAAAACAAAAAGCCATTTCCATATTTTTTTATCTGTGGATATCTAAAATCGATCCTATTCGTAGTCGTAGAATGTGATAGGTTCAGTATACCTGTCCGACTCCTTCCATGAGTTGGGAGACGATGTCATCTGTGAGTTCAGATCCGCGCGCCTTCGCCACCTCCGTGGCCAGTTTGAGGGCGCACAGTGATGTCGGATAGCCTCGTGTTCGTATCACTGGCTTCAGTAACGCGAACACCTGACACAATCATATATAAGATCACGTCAAGTAAACATACGTCATATCTTATCGTATAAAATTATCTGTAAAAAGTTCTGATTTTAGTTTTTTTTTATGAATACAATGAGATAGGTGGTAATATTATTGTTCCACAGTAAAAGACGATCATTTGAAAATTATACTATTTAATATTATAAATGTGAAACTTTGAATGGATAGATGTTTGTTACTGCCTATCTCAGAAACGGTTCGAATTCCGATGACATTTGGAATAGATGTAGAACATAATCTTGAAGAACACATAAGCTATTTACTAAGTTATCTTAAATTCTCCGCAAAAGAAGTCGCGGGCAAAAGCTAACAATAAAACATTCAAAGTAACTAACGACTAAAAATTCAATAAAGTAACGTACGTGTGTACGTATATGCGTACGTATGTGCGTACGTATATGCGTATATGCGTACGTATATGCGTACGTGTGTACGTATGTGTGTACGTATGTGTGTACGTATGTGTGTACATGGTGCGTACCTGATGTGCTGGCAGTGCATTAGCGATGTGCGGCATGCCGGCATCAACTGCGCGCATCACCTCCTTGCTGAGAGCGTACGCGTTGATCAGTTTGAGGAGTATGAGGTCGAAGTAGTCTAGCCAGAGCGCCCTCGTCTGCTCGCGTCTGCACAACCACACCAGTACACGCACTGCCTCCGCCGCTGCGCGCTCGCTAGCACTGCCCCAACCTGGTACAATTTAATACAAATTTGATGCCAACTTTTGTGTGTGCTTGAGGTATTAACCTCTATAAATAGGCTGTAAGACGTAGTTTTTTGTGCTTATTTGATTTGTGCCACTTTGGCGCTACCGGTTGTTGTTTTGGTAATCTCAGAATATACCTATACATACTCCTTTGATAATTCTGACCTACTTGGTTTTTTATGTAGTATGTTTAAATTATTTTAAATAAGAAATGTCAGTATTATTTTCTTAAGATTGAAGTATGTTATAATAAATTAATTCTCAAAGTAAGATGTCTAGTAATCTAAAATAACTATTTAACTTTTGAATACATATTTAATAATGATCCTGTATCAACTGAATTATATCTAATATGTTTAAGTAGGAATAAATATGTTCCGAATCAATCCTTAAGTGTCTTTTTGGTTTGAGAGTGATCCCATCTTCCACATCTACCATTTCAAGACCGGTAGATGTTTATAGCGGTGGTGAGAATCCGAACTAATAAGAGAAACAGTATTAACTGTAACATTAACAGGTGGCCGCTTGCCCAAATTTAATTTAATTTGTTACCAGATTGTTGTGCGTTAGTGTTGCTGGCGTTGGCCGCGTTGGTGGCGCCATCTGAGTTCTCCTTGTCAGCGGAACCTTCCTCCACCGAGAGCGCGGCCAGCGCCACACGCACTATGTTCCTGACAACATACAATTATATTTTAATATATTTAGTTTTAGTGACCACCGATATAAGAAAATCTTTTATTTTGTATATTATGAGATGTCATGTTTATTTATTTTTCTTACTATTACTAGTAATTCATACCTCTATGACTCTAACTATTGACTAATCTTACTAATATTATAAATGCGAATGCATGGATGTATATGATGGATGGATAGATTTGAAGGTAGATAGAAATTTGGCACAGATGTAGAACATAATGGAAGAACTGGCTGCATATTAAGTTTTTTTAATTCCGCGCGGACGGAGTCACAGGCGACAGCTAGTGTTTTATAATTGATGACCCCTAAAAGTACTACTGCTTGAGTAGTAGTAATTAGTAGTAGTAGTAGTGAGGTGACACTAACTTGAAGTACTCGCAGGGCTTGCGGCAGTCGCCGTACTTGAGCAGCTCGTGCGTGGCCAGCAGCAGCCGCTCCAGCTGCTCGGGCTGCGCCTGCGCCGCGTCCAGCCCGCACAGTGCCTCCAGCACCTCTGGCTCTCTCAGACCACCTGGAAAGAGCGAAAAAAATTATTTCATAAAGCAAAAAAACCTTTATTGAAGTTTTAAATACGTAAAATTAATTATTATTCAAAAACCTTACATTTTGTAATAATATATCCGTTCTCGTCTGTTTCGTAAGGTTTTATCTTGTCGCGAGCCAAATCTCTGAAATGCAAAATTAAAGAGTCATAAACAAGTTCAATGCTGTGCAATGTTTTTCAATTTTTTGATGAAATTTCTCAAACAAGGATACCTGAACCTGGTAACGCAGTTGGTTCTTGCCAGTATATATATAAAACCTACATATACATAGAAAATTACATAAAAGAAAAAAATGACGTGACAGCTACAGTACAAAAAGGGTATTATGACATTTTTAAAGTTGACATGGGGGCGCTAGCTAACTATGAAGGAAAACATCGTGATGGCACTAGGCCAGTATTGTTGAATTTGATGATGAGCTGATGATTGTCATGATGTGAATATGTTGCGAGGTGATCAGCAACAGACCCGTGATGTGCGAGATGGTGAGCATGCGGCACTGGCGAGGACTCCTTGGTGCTGCCTGTCTCCTCCGAGCTGTCGGCGGACGCAGCGCGCGCTATCGTCTCATTACTGGAACGAGTACATCGCATTAGTATCTTGTAACTACAAGTAATATAGCTTATTTAAAATTATGTCAACTTTAAACTTGAAAATGTACCGTAATTTCAAATCACTTAGACTACATAAGTAAAGTTATTTTCACTTAATACAGTTTATCGTTTGCATATACTTGAAAAATTTGGATTGGAATTATGAATTTGCTCCTCATTTCTCAAAGTAGCAATATAACTTGGAAGTAAACCCTCCCCGTTGAGCGTCAGTGGCTCAGGGGTTAAGCAATTAACTTACAATCTGCAGGTCCTGGGTTAGAATCCCCGCCATATACCAATATGTTTTTCGATTTGTGATTTACATATGTACATTTATCTAACGTTCTTACGGTGAAGGAAAACATCGTGATGCTGCACATATCTGAGAAGATATTCAAAGATATGTGTGAAGACAACCAAACTGCACTTGGCCAACGTGGTCACTCCTAACTTGGGGTAGACTCCGAGCCCCTCAGTGAGGATGTACAGTGAACTGATGATGATGAACCCCTTCCCCCTCCCACTTTGATAATGTCGTACTTCTGCATTTGAGTACGTTAAGTACTAATCATTATATAACAGTATTATTGTACTAACGCGCTGTAATGTCCGTTTGGTACGCCATTAGCGCCGTTAGTGCCGTTGGTTCCCTTGTTGGAGAGTGTGGCACCAGACATCTGGCTGATACCAGAGTCCTTGCTCGACATGTGATTGCCGCATTCCGCTGAGAAAAAGAGATTTTGAACATTAAGATAATGCATTTTAACGGTTTTTCGGAACTACACATAAATATATTGAAACATTCATTGTTATCTATTTTTTTTTTTCAAAGACAAAATTGTTGTTATACAAATGTTGCGACAATGAAAACTCATTTCTACAAATTTCAGATGGTAAAAAAACTTTTAAATAAATGAAATAACTGACCATTAGCGTGTTGCGCTGTGTACGAATGTATTTCAGATGTGGTCTTGCGTATGCGCGAGTACACGTCCTCGCCGCCCGCCGTGTTGTTGCTAACTGCGCGCAGAGGACTCTCGCTGCCGGCTGGACAGAGATAGAGTATTACAATTGCCATATGAAAGAAGAGGATGGCATGATAGTTCGGAAGCAAGTCATGGGGGTTTAAATGTATAGGGGGTATAATAAGAAATACATTTAGCTATACTAACTGCTATCAAAGAGTGTCGGTGACTCAGGTGTTAAGCACTTGACTTGTTATCTACAGGTTTTGGGTTCGAATCCCGCCATGTACCAATGTGTTTTTCGATTCTCGATTTACATATGTACATTTATCTTACGATGAAGGAAAACATTGTGATGCTGCACATATCTGAGAAGAAATTCAAAGATATGTGTGAAGTCAACCCGCACTTGGCCAGCGTGATTGACTATATCCTAGTCACCCCTAACTTAGGGTAGGTTCCGAGGCCCTCAGTGGGGATGAATAGTGAGCTGATGATGATGATACTAACTGCTAGAGGTTCTCCGGACGTGCTGCTGGACCACACTGTTGACGAGAGCTTGCGTCTCTGCTGGTAACTCGCTCATTAGAGCTGTGAACTGTAATACAAAGTAGCATGTTAGTAATTAAAATTTTACTTGGATTCAACTTACTTAAGATCATGAAAAGTTTAATAAAAAGTCAAAAAACAGAACCGAAAAATGGATCTTTTGCTATGAATGCACATAGCACGTTGCAAAGACAGAAGGTGGACAGTAGAAACCATCAAATGAAAAGGTCCATCAACCGCAAGAAAAGTCGGCAGAGCAAAACAATGTTGGGAAGACGATATTCTACAAGAGATGGGAAGAGATAGAGACAGGTGAAAAAGGTTGGAAGAGGCCTACACTCAGAAAGGGGTCCAAATATTGGAATAAAAAGGCTAAAGAACTTAAGGAAACATCTACAGCTACAATAGACAGTATTATGTGTTTGTTGCATTGGGGGTCCTACTTGATCTGTACTTTGGGGGTCTGGGTATGTAGGGGGTTGGGGGTTGATACTGACAGGCACGGGGTTGCAGTCGTAGAGGGCGGCAAGTGCGCGTCTAGCTCCGGTGCGTACTTCAGGTGCGCGCGGATCACTCGCCAGCGCCGCCACCTTGCAGAGTGCTCGTCCTGCAGCACCACTAGCGCCACCTACCAAAACATAATCTTTATCACTTTCAATTAAAACTTCAAAAGTGTTTATTATATATGCTTACAAGGAACATCGTTGACTTCGCCACGACTCACTTAAGAGAACACGAGGCGCTGAGGCTACATTGGCACTGATGTTTCATAATTATTAATTGTAATAGATTAAGGAATTCCATTCCTCACTGCGGACGGAACATAGCATAGTTAGTAATAAGTTTAAATTTGTAATTTCTTTATAATTAATCTATATATATAAAAGAAAGTCGTGTTAGTTATACTATTTATAACTCAAGAACGGCTGAATCGATTTGATTGAAAATTGGTGGGCAGGTAGCTTAGAACCAGGAAACGGACATAGGATAGTTTTTACTCCGTTTTCTATTTTTATTCCGCGCGGACGTAGTCGCGGGTAAAAGCTAGTTAATTATAAAAATAAATCTCGGTTTTTTTTTAAACCTTCGACTGTGGCAAACATAATTAAGTGGAGATGTTCTTTTGGTATTTACTTACCATTAAGCGCTAGTGCAAGGCTGCTGGGGGTGCAATATTCGTGTGCGAGATCAGTCAGGAACCTTAGCGCGGCAACCTTCGTCTTAGCTGTAGGTGTTGTCGCACCATCCGCTAGGAACCTAAACAATTCAATCATTATTAATAATGGATTTTCCAGAATTTTATGAGAAATATGCAAAAAGCGATCATTAACAAGATGTTAATGTAAAAAAAACTAAGGGAAATAACTAGAAGTTTGGTAAAATAACCTAAAATGTTGTCTATCCTCAAATTTCTACAGCAAATACTTTCATACGAACAAACATTATATATACATATTTTTTTTTATATATTTGCTAACCTGAAAATATTGTGCAGCTGCAGCTCTGCGGGGAAGTACTCGTGTATGACGTCCAATGTCTTCATGATCTTGGTCTGCATGGAGCCCAAGATGTCTGTGCCAAGCTTCATCAGCAGTCTGTAACCATGGCACTTTATTTGTAATACAAATCCTACTAGTTTAAAGTTTGCAGATGCATTTTTTATATCAAAAGATGGCAAACGAGCATACGGCCACCTGAATTCGCCGCAATAGCGAAGCGACCGTTGCCCATAGACATCCTCAAATGCTGATACGTTGCCTACCTTTAATCAACGGAGAAGGAAACGCCCAGAAAGAGGATATTTCCCCTTCCTATGCGTCCCCTCTTCCACCAAATCCACTTCCCCTTCCCATCCTTTCCTAAAAGGAAAAGGATGGGAAGGGAAAGAGGACTAAAATTAGGCCTCCGGCACCACACTCATCAGACGAAACGAGAAATTGCCTGTAGCATTATTAACGAACAGAGGAAGGTATGTACAGTGAAATTACCTTTTCCTAAACTTTCCCTATTCCCTACCCTTCTAGGAAATAATTTGCGTTTCGTCTGATTGTCCGTTTGTTATATATGATGAGTTTAAATTACTTGGCACATTCGCAGTATATACCTGAACATTAGTTGATACAGCCAGTCCTTGAGCTGAGCACAGTGCACCAGCAACAGCTCGCATACAGCATCCAACAACAGTGTGAACATCTTGGTGTGCGCGTCCACAAACATCTTGTTCAGCAACTCTGTGAGACGACGCAGCTGGTCTTCCGTTAATAGACGTCCGCTGTTCAAGTAATTAGCCTGGAATATGAGCTTTATATGAATTTACATTGTTTAATGTACAAAAAAGTGTTAAAAAATACGTTTTTTTCTAATACCTAATCTATACTTTAACTCAGGGATAACCTAAGGGAACTTAAAATATTCCTAATTCTCATTCTGTCTTCTATTGACCTAAGTCAGAATTAAAAATAATAATAATTGATCTTAAAATTAGGTAATTTGGCCATGGGGGGTCTGTGGTAACGGTTCATTTTGGAAAAGGGGGTCACTTGTCCAAAATAGTTTGGGAATCCCTGCTTTAACTGATACGTATTTCGTACATTATCCTAACCTGTTCACATGGCTGTTATTGTAGTACTTATCTAAGTTTAGAAAACATACTTAGATATAGAATTTCGTATCACAAATTGAATAAAGTATATTTGAAGACTACCTTTTTTTGACCATCAAAAAAAATTGCATATAACAATTCCCATAAAAGTCCCGTCAAAATCAAGCCAGCAGTTTCGAATTTTACCCCAAAACAAACTTGCAGTCGTACAAAAAGACAAAAAAACACTTTCATTATTAGCATTGAAGACAGCGCCATCTAGTCGCTATATTGTTATATTAAAGTGAGCAATCAGAGCTGTACAATAATTTTATACTAACGAGATGTGTGAGTCCGTTCTTGCGCTCTGTCCAATGTGTGCAGGCGCACAGTGCTATGATCTCGTCTGGAGGTGGCGGCGGCGGCGGAGAGCTCTCCCATCCCTGACACGACCACGAAGAACTCTGCACATACAATCACCATTCAACAATCTATATATATATATAAAAGAAAGTCGTGTTAGTTACACTATTTATAACTCAAGATAGGTCGAACTGATTTAGCTGAAAATTGATGGGGAGGTAGCTTAGAACTAGGAGACGGATATAGGAACTTTTTTATTTTGTGTGCATTTTTTGTATTCCACGCGGAGTCGCGGGTGAAAGTTAGTTAACTATATTATTATCATTTTGAGTCCTATATATATGTTAAAAGTTACCTTATAGTTTAATTAACATGCACTAAACACAAATACACATTTACAGATGTAATTTTTTTTTCTAAAGTAAAAGGACCTATGTGGTATATTTTCCTATATGGTTAAAACTTTGAAAGCCTCTACTGTAAAGTTGTCAATTTGTACATCGGCCCTTATTCGTAGGAGCCATAGATTAGTTAAAGCGATACCTTAGAAGGCAATTAACAAATGGTGTCAAAAATAAAACATCCAATTTTTTTTATTGCTGTAAAATAGTTTTTTTTTTAACGACAGATAACACATTGAAATATCAACTTACATCATGTCTCCTATAAGAGTCCAGACTCCTCTCAGAGCAGACGCTGGAAGCCTCAGAGTCGTCATCACGTCGTCTGTCATCACACATCGAACTATCCTCAGGACTCTGTAACACATTATATCATCATCATCATCAGCCCGAGATCGTCCACTGTTGCAGTAAGCCTCCCCCATCGATGGCCACAATGTCCAGATCTTGACCAGGTCATCGGTCCATCTTGCAGAAGGCCTACCTACGCTGTGACGACCTGTCCGTGGTCGCTACTCTAGGACTTTTCTGCCCCATCGCCACTTAAGGTAACAAGTAACAGTGGTAGACGCCAGCAACAACAACATCAGTTGCAAGAATTGGCCTCGCTCTGTGAAATACCACGACCTTACAGAAGACAGGCGTCAAGTAGAAGTTATTCCAAGTACAGTCTGATGAGTGTGGTGCCGGAGGACTCATTTTAGTCCTCTTTCTCATCCCACCCCATTTCTTATAAGGAAAGAATGGGAAAGGGGAGGTGGATTTGATGGAGGAGATGCATAAGAAGGTTAAATATTCTTTTTGTGCGTCTCCTCCTTCATCGATTGAGGGTAGGCAACGCATCTGCAATTGCGTATGTCTATGGGCAGCGGTCGCTTCGCCATTTCGGCGAATTTATGTGGCCGCTTGCGCGTTTGCCACCTTGTAATATAAAAAAAAATTCTTCAAGCAATGTCGGTTACTTTAGTTCTACTGCGGATAGCATCATTTCTGACGCGATCTCACAAAGAGACTCCGAGTATTGTCCTCTTCATTGCCCTTTGAGTTGTTTTTGAGCCGCTTAATGATACCAGCAATGAGGGGCCATATCTCAGTAACACATTGTATATACTTACACGCTTCTATTTTTGATTACTTTAACAAATATACGTACTCTAAGTGAGGCCTCCGCGTCCCGGGACTGTTGCAGCAGGCGGAGTGTTGCTGCAGGTGCGCGTGTTGCTCGCTCCACAGACTCGCGGCGCCGCACACCACCTATAGCACTGCTCGACCGACCATTCCTACAACATTCAATATTATATTGAAATTTTTACACAAGGAATACGACCTTCTCCAACTTATAATGATGGGCAAAATTACAGGCAAAAGACGCACTGGACGAAGAAAGAAATCGTGGCTGCGTAATATCAAGGAGTGGACGAATATTGCCATTTATTTCGCTTGGCACAAGACCGGAAAAGTTCACTTAGCTGGCACCTAGAGAGAGAGAGTGAAATTTTTAAAATTAACTCCTAATAAATTAAAATTATAGCAAACATTATTAAAATATTGTTGAATATTTTACATTGATTTGATTTTAGATATCTCGACGGCAATTAAACATCAAATTTAGTTGCCTAGCTTAGGCACGAGACTATAAATTCCTTGTCTTCTCCTTTCTACGAAGAAAACAGTAGGAAGGAAAATAGGTATTGTATTGAGCGTTATTTTTGTACTAGCTGTCGTCCGCGAAACCGTCCGCGCGGAATGAGAAAAAAAATAGTAGCATATGTGTTCTTCCAGACTATTTTCTACATCTGTGCCAATTTTCAGTAAGATCCGTTGAGCCGTTCTGGAGTTACCATCCAACAAACATGCATCTATCTTTACTTTCGCATTTATAATATTAGTAAGATTGCCCAGATGATAAATGGTGTATATCTGTTATATTACCTGGTGGGGCTGGTCTCCCTGGAGCCAGCGAGGGAGCGCGGTATACCGGAAGGTCGACGTCGTGTTGACAGTGACAGAGGTCCGCTGCGTGATGACGGTGAAGACGAACGAGATGTCGCTGCAAAACATTATCTATATCTTTATAGTTATTCCAACCAAAATTCTCCAAGACCAAAATAAAATTTTCAAAACCTCAAGCCCATGAGATAAAATTGAAAATTATGGTCCTTCAAGCCGAGAAAGACTGTAGGCACGACGAGAAATCATTGGATGCTAAAATCGGAGGACCACATCCTGTGGTAGGCCAATAGTAGACAGACCAAGGCTGATGATGATGAGCCAAAAATGCAATTCAAATAATATACAACTTTACAACCACTATTTAAAAAATCAGCTGAACCGAAAAACCATAACATAGTTTAGATTCGCGTTTTATAGTCAACCAGTGAGAGGCGTTGCTATCGCTGTTGGTTGTATCAGAATATATAAAAAACATACTTAAGATATATAAAATGACATGCACAAAGAAGATCTTGTGACATTTAAAGTTGACATGGGGGGCGCTAGTTAGCCTGTCATAATTTAGTTAGACTTATGCCAACTGTCTCAGATATCCTTATCGGTGTATACTCACGTTGTGACTGTGACACACCAGGTCTGGAGCGCGAGCGGGTCGCAGTACGCTCTGGGCTGGGTGGTACAGCAGCACTCACTGGAGATCTTTTAGCACGGGCTACAATATAAAACAATCATAATATTAACACAGGAAATCTAAAACAATAACAATAAAAATGGTTGCCTGGAAGAGATCGCTTATAGCGATAAGGCCGCCCTTGCGATGTTAATTAGTATTTAGTAATTTTTCTGTATAATTTGTATTAGCAATAAGAGTTAATAAATAAATAAATAAATAAATAAAAATGTATGGATTAAAAGCTTCAATGACATCTAGAAATAGGCGTTGACAAAAATTTATAGAAAAAAGCTTCAAGTTTTATTTGAACTATCAACTATCCATTTATATTTAAGTGACCAAAAAGATTAATTATAAAAAGTTTTTACTGTTTTTTTTTTAATAAATAAAAAAATATTGTAAATGAAGAAACAATAATGAGCAAATTTTACAATAAAGGTGTAAAGCAAATAAAACAAGGATATATTTGTGTATAGAGTGTGTAAGCTACATTGTTCACAATCACAAATGTACCTTGTTGTGCCATCTCGCCCTCTTCAGTATCGCAAGTAAAATATAAAACAACATTACTTATATTACGCATTTATTGACCAAAACTATGGGAAACTATTTCTTTTGAATTCTAACATATCTTTTACTTATAAAATATATGGATGTTTGTAAGAAGTTATCTCCAGAACGTTTGCATGAATGTTGTTGAAATTTTGTATAGATGTAGAACATAGTCTGGAAGAACACATAGGCTACTAAGTTTTATTATTAATTCCGCACAGATGGAGTCACGTGCGACAGCTAGTATTATACTACAACACTATTTGTTTTGTAATTTTAAGTAATCATGATAAGTCTATACTAAGGGACTGATTATGTAAACATTTAATCACTAATTGTGGCAGTTAGGGGTCGTTTAATTTTAAAATCTATATATATAAAAGAAAGTCGTGTTAGTTACACTATTTATAACTCAAGATCAGTCGAACTGATTTAGCT
>JAOPJD010000011.1:6314221-6324429 GCA_026167825.1 Papilio polyxenes | reverse complement strand
TCATTATTTTTATCTTCAATTACTTATATCTATGTTGTAGGCACAACGACTGGCGAGAACGGGCCAATGGTGTGGCCTGCATGGGTGTACTGCACTCGCTACAGCGACCGGCCCAGTTCGGGTGAGTGTTACTACAATAATTATTCACTTAATTCAAATATATCACTAACGATGTACAAAACTAGTGCTAGTTATAATAGATTAAGGTCCATAAATACGTAAACAATTTTAAAATTCGAATGTCGTTGCGGTTAAAACCACTACCATAATGTTTGTGTGCAGAGAACTTAGCAAGAAAATTGAGGTTATGTGACAGTTATCGTTACATGGCTGCCAACATGCTAGCATGTGTTCGTGTCTGCAGTTGGCAGCATTGCTCTTAAATAAGCTTTCATCAAGCTAATAGTGTAATGGAAACCGCAGAATGCGATGTTGGTACCTCTGTACTTGCCCTTTAGTGTTATATCCAAGTTTTCTAACCGTTGGTTTCTGAGTCCAAAATCTCTGTATAAAATATGATATTATCTCTGTGATTATCGTTGAGAGCGTCGGTGGCTCAGGGGTTAAGCACTTGACTTGCAATCTGCAGGTCGCCATGTACCAATGTGTTTTTCGACTCTCGATTTACATATGTACATTTATCCGACGTTCTTACGGTGAAGGAAAACATCGTGATGCAACCTGCACATATCTGAGAAGAAATTCGAAAGATATGTGTGAAGTCAACCAACCCGCACTGGGCCAGCGTGGTTGACTATGGCCTAGTCACCCCAAAACTTGGGGTAGGCTCCGAGCCCCTCAGTGGGGACGTATAGTGAGCTGATGATGATGATTATCGTTGACAACACAGAGATAGCAATACGTTTTAAACGGAGATTTTGGATTCAGAAACCCATGGTAAGTTGATAAGTATCATTATGAATTGATAATATGCATATCAAAGTTCACATCACACCCCTAACTTAGGATAGGCTCCGAGCCCTGAATATCAAAGTTGCTTAATCAATTACGTATTTACAAAAATTCCTTAATTTTATATTTCATACAGATATTGGATTCTGAATCGCTGATTCCCGAACCCCATATTCAAAAAGCTACAATCTTTTAAACCATTTTGGCTAATCTTTGTTTCCCTAGACGTTCTAACATATAAAAAGCTTTATTACAAGATCATAAACCGCAAAACAGCTTGTGAGGTACTTAGGCAACCCCGCACGAAGGAAGGGCGTGTAATGAAGTGAATAGGGCAAATAATTTGATAACTCCCCCCTTGGGGATGTTACAACGGATAAGAGAGGCGGAAACCTTAGCTTATTTATTAACACAAACAGGGAAGATTTACACTTGTTTTAATGTTCCATAATCTATCTAAAAACCTGCTACTTATCATCCAATTTCAGCTAGAAAGTGTCGTTGCTTAGTATGTGATTCATAATGAATCAGCTGTTCAAGTCTAAGATCCTTTGGATGGGAAAAATAACTTATTAAGGCCTTGGAGCATTCGTTACTGAGCTTTGACAGATGTTGATGTTTTGATGATAAATACAGGAACGTCTTTTCAAAGCTTAGCTCGAATAAAGATTCAAGGTTTTGTTTTATTTTAAATCTTGAAAGATCATGGAATTAAAAAAAAATTTTTAATTTTATAAACGCTATTTGTTGGCAAAGATAAAAAGCTTGTATCACACAATCTCCGTGCGACGGCTCGGGGGAATCCAAAGTAATTGAATAAGAAATCATTAGGCATGAAAAGTAATGTAGCTACCTACTTCATAAATATTTATCAGCGCCCCTCAGAGGGCCGATATAAAAATTGCTTTCTAGTGATGTGCCACTTGCGTCGATAATTTCGTTAGTTTTTATTTTATTATTATTAGAATTTTTGTCACGTTTTTACGACAAAACTGCATATTTATATAAGCAAAACTTACTAATATCATAAATGTGTATGTTTGGATGGATATATGGATGCTTGTGACCATGTAACTCCATAATTTCTGAACCGATCTTGATGAAATTTGGAAAACAGATGAATTATAGTCAGGAATAAGATGTAAGCTAATTTTTTTCCAGAAAAATTGTTCTTAGACTTTTTTTGTATAATCATTCAAGCAACCAAGTAAATACTCAGTTTTTTATTGCACTAGGACGTAGTCGCGGGCTGCATCTAGTGTTGCTATAAAAATCAATATTATAATTGAGTAGGTACACTGTTGCTAAGTGGTACATTACGTGTCATTGGTCACGCCACTCGATTCCGTACCGATTGATGGAATCGAATTAATTCATATCGATTTTCACAATTATCGAGAGGCTATTCGATTGTTATGAATTAAATAATAATTGACATTTATTACTATTACGACGTCTAGAATTAAACCTGACAGTATGTAACAAGCCATTACAAATATGGTTATCTCGTTTGTTTTGAAGAAGAACGATAGAGACGACTATATATGTAGTATTGAGAAACAAAACCAATGTAACAATTTCTCAGACGTGAATAAAAAAAATGTAAAACATATTTATCGAAATTGTTTAGTTTGGAGGATAATACTTTTCCTGTGACCTTTTACATATTGATACAATGTTTGATGTCCATGTTTTATGTAAATGTTTCTGCAGTGTGAACACACATTAAGTTATCAGACAAAGAACTTTTAGATGAACTCATTTCTATGTAACGGTTGAAAAAAAACAACCACATAAAATAAATAACTTCATTGTTTTCCCTATGGGTAAGGGACTGGTGTCCATACTAAGGTGATACCCTGTGTGATGGATCACCAGGCTTCCGCTCCACAGATCACAAAATATACAATTGAAATTAAACATAGTACAATCAAATTTTACAAAGTGGTTATGATTTTAATTAGTTATGTTAACAATGTTTATATTTTTCTACAGAGGTTTGCTATTAAGAGCTACAGTGTAATGTTCGTATTACAGTTAATGAGCATAGCTCAAGCCATTGCTATTAATTGTAAAAATAAGAGACGCTTAGTTGTCACAATAGAATGCTTATGAAATCTTTAAATGTTTCCGAACAATTATTATGTTTGAAATGAAAACATCGCATCTACAAGCGCCTTTTATGTACGCTTCATTACACAAGTGCTTCAAGTATTTATATAAGAAAAAAGTCAGCAATACGCTTTCACGAACAAGCCGTTACATAGACAATTTTATTGACACCTGACAGCTGTTGTACTACATCGCCTTTTTTGGCCCTAGAAGCCAAACTAGTAACAAATGGTCACTATTACAGAGTCAGAAAGTAGGAGGATGACCTATTCGACCTAGAAAATTACAGCTGTTGGAAGTATTTCCAACCTCCAATGCGATTTTCTCTGGGTTTCTGAGACCAAAATGTCAGTTTAAATATTGTTATCATTGTTTTTTCAAAGATATTGAGAGAGTTAATGATATTTTTTATAAAGAGATTTTGGTCTCAGAAATCAACGGTTAGTCATATATATATATTGTTGTCGAAAACTAACAATAGATGGCGTAGAAATGATGAAAATCATAATGTAGTAAATTACTCGTAGATTTTCCTATCTTCTTCTTTTACTTTGGTGTTATTTGCACTATTCCTTTTTAATAATATACATAATTCGCACACTATAGATAGCTCCATCTAACGGTTGAAGGATGAATTAAACTGTCCAGAATTATAAAATAATGTGGTTTTTAAATCAAATTTTCTGACACACCGTTTAGTTATTCGGGATAGTACAGTCAGAAAAACAAGATAATTAAGGAAGGCATCGTAGCGGAAACTGTTTTATCATATTACAAATGTATTCAATGGTCTTTCATAGTAAATCGTAGCTAACTGTAACTTAGTTCTTTAGCTTAAAGTCATGTTTGCTATGTAAACATTAATCTTTCCATAATATCTGGAAAATTTTAAAAGTTCTAATTATAAACACTTCTTCTGCCGACTGTACAACTTATCACGATTAGCAGCACGAGATCAAAAATCTCTAAAACATTTTTACTTTTAGTAAAGGTTTTCGAAGCTAAAAACTTTCTATTCTTGAAAGGGCGAAACCATCTAACATACAAAGTAATTCAAATAATTTTGATTTGAAATAAATCTCGTAATTAATACGTTAAATAATATTTCAGACGCTTTTCTCTGTATCTGTACATCTTAATAAATTTGATTACGAATTGTTTACAGCATATTACAAAATTTGTATACTAAAATGCGGATTATGTTGGTTTTACAACAGTTATGCGTTCCGTTTCAGACAATGACTAATGTGGCAACTACGTGTTGTAAAGATAAAACAGGATATCTTCATTAAAAGATAAAAAACGTGTTTGTTAATTAAATTAAATGTTTAATATTAATATAAATAAATCATATATGTATTAAAAATGTTATTCTATTTAATTGAATAATTAGTAAGACTTTATTCGGAAAATTAAGTGATTTTTTTGTGTTATAAAATGTATACTTTATCTTAAAATATGTTTGCGTCTTAATTGATGCTGCTATTTTATTATTTAATGATAGGCGGGACAGCAATTTACATGATATACTAGGGTTGACACTTCGTGTTTCCCGTTGGGCCATTCGATTTACCGGTCGGTTTATAAAAAAAATTTAGGTCATGTTTTTTTTTACTTTTTAAAAAGCGGTTTTATATGTTGAGACACAATGATACAGCGTGATAAATTACATACCAAAGAGATCTTACTAATATTATAAATGCGAATGTTTAGATAGATGGATGGATGGATGTTTAAAGGTATCTCCAGAACGGCTACATGGATTTCGAAAATTGGTATACGTGTAGCACATAGTCCGAAAGAACAAATAGGCTACTTATAAGGATTTTTCTTTAATTCTGCGCGGACAGAGTCGCGGGCGACAGCCAGTTACTTATAAAGTGCAATATGATTAAACAATACAATATACAGTGTCTCTAAACTTCATTACATCTCGGAATATCGTAAATATTGTAAAAAACACTAATTTAAGTATGGCAAAGATGTTTTTTCGTGGCTGTGGTCTCACCTAGCATACTAGCACTATATTAAGACACTATGAGAAAAGATTGACTTCTAATTTGGCATTGCTGTATTTTGTTCTTTTTTTAAATACTATTGGTTTTAATTGGTAACCCTAAGTGCAGTTATTACAAAATATAAAATTGATAGTGAGCGTTGAAAGTAATAGAATTATTATCCGCAATAATTACTCGTAATCGTTGGCTTTGAGCTCGCCGCCGTGTTGCGGAAACATGACTTCATTAACATAATTAAGGGCGTCTACACACGAATAAATTTATTATTAAAAAAAAAACCTTTGCGAAGTACTCTTATTCAGACAGTATTATTGTTTTACAACGTAATTAGGTCTAAAAATTATAGTATTTTTCCGTCTACTGGCATTTTAAGACTTCAATTCATTGACCATTTTTTATAACGACAAAGTGTTCTTGTACCCTAAACAAATGAAAAGTAAACTAATAAATAACCTGTCATGTAAAATTAAATCTTACTTCACATATTTTAATGTCGACAATCGAATGAACTTGTAATATTAATACTGTTCTCTATAATGCACGCTTAATTGGTTACGGTACTTATCTTGTGTGCTCGCAGTTTTTAATTATTTTAAATTGTTACAATCAATTTCGCGTGACATTCGATCGATTTTGTGAGAAAAATAAAATACAATAAAGAATTAATTAAACGTAAAGATCGATCGATGAAAATCTTTTTTAATGTAAGATTTTTTTAGCTATAATAAGTAACCATCCTTTTTAACTGTCATTAAATAAAGAAACAGTTTCCTTTTTTAAAAATTACACCAATATATTGAAGTCTATTCCAGACTAAAGAGCCCTTAATAAAAAATATTTTAAACGATAGAAAAAAACAATTAGTAATGAATATATTTTAACAATTGTCGATAAGTCATCAACACGTGATCGCACATCCCTAATCCTCGCCCTATCTAAACATCTGTTTTCACGCTTCGAATTGCAATTCACTATAAGATAGACTCAGAACTAAACTTTGCACGCGACTCCGCTTGCACTCAGCGATTGAATTACTTAACATATTGAGGGTGCATTTACATTGTCAATACAACAACTGAGGAGATATTTACATAAACGTCCCTGATGTACTGAATTTCAATTGCTACCTTTTGAAATGTACATCCAGCGAATAATAGTAAAAACAAACAAATAAACGACAGGAACCTGTGACCCATACATGTATACATAGCTTATTTGAATCTCGTATGAACTTGGTAAACAATTATTAACTATGCCCCTTCGTAAATTTATTCTACATGCTTGATCGGTAATTGAAACTAGAAATTGTCTTTTATAGGCTAAGATCTTATAAGATAAGAAAGGAGTATGTATAACAAATTTATGTATTGTTATTCCCAGTATTTTTGGGTTATTTTTATATTTTTTATATTTCACTTGTTAAAGGTAACGTCAAGATTTTCAATCGGAAAACATTACAAGCATTGTTAAATTTAGTAATGTAGAATAGTTATCGATATCCGATGTTTTGAGTTAATGATCATCACTATTTTTATAAGACATTATCCCGCACCATTAGTTGCCGGAGTCGCGAACGATTTTTCACACTTATTTCGCTTCTCCACTTCGCTTTACAACCGTGAAAATTGTTTTTAGAATTTATTTTCCCCGAACATTTCACAAAATTTTGCTTGCTCTGCAATTTCGAATTACCTTTTCCATGAGTTTTCAATTCGGAAAATAGTTTCAAGTATAATTTAATAATTATAGACCAAGCAAAACTAAAAAAAATATATTCAGGTACTATTGTTACTAACTAAAATGTATATGGGTACTAGCTGTTGCCCGTGACTCCGTCCGCGCGCAATAAAGTTTTATAAAAATCAGTCAAGCCGTTTCGGAGTATGGTAACTGACATTGTGGCACGAGAATTTTATATATAACATTATTAAAAACCTTTCAAAAGTATTACTTTGTATAACCTATAAGTTTTATTTACCTTTAAGTAATTATTTCTTAAAAAATATATTTAGCCTTAAAGTTTTCAAAGTTCCCATGGTCCTAAATTAATTCTATAAACCAAAACTAACAATCATAAAAAATATCATTTCAAATAACATCGAGAAAGCTGTAATTTGAAATATTATCGTACATCACTGTTATAATTAGAAGAACATAATAAAAAACAATATACCAACATATAGAAAACCTTGTTCACAGATACATAATTAAACAGTGACCCGTAGCTTACAAAACATAGCTTTATTTCCAAACATTCGACGGAAGGCCTGAGTTCGGAACTGTTGTTAATTTCATATAATTACGAACACGCGTATAACTAACATCTAATTAAACATCATTAGTACTGTAATGAGTTAGTTAATTATTCGTTATAACGTAACGGTAACGGTAGCTTTTAATAATAGCTTTTAACGTAACGCGTTATTTCTTAGGTGTAAAGTGATGCGAAGTTTTACATGTGACGCGACGTTATTTTTTTCGAATACGATGACCAAGTAATAATTACATAGAAAAATATTAATTTTACGTTACTTAAATAAATCCATCGACTTGAAATAATTTGAACGACGTTAAATTAATGATTTTCGAAATTTGTTGTACCTGTACGTTAACACGTTGCATTGTTAAAAAGTTGCATTGCAATTTTTTAACTCGCTTAAAAATAGAGAATTTACTGAGGTAAATTCCCTCAGTGTTGTCATTTACAATATAAAATTACATTTTGAAAATTGAGGTTAAACTTCTATGAAACACTCCATCTATAGTTCAATATCTATGGTTCAGATTATGAATCGATTTTAATAATTATTTTTTATTCGAAAACGAATAGGTATTTACCGTGTGGTACAGAACAAAATTTTATTAAGAAGCAAAATAATAAGAAAAGAAAGAACATTTTTAAATTTAAGGTTAGAATTGTAAGAAATTAAAGTCCTTTATTTTTCTGATTTTTGTCTTTAAACTAGCTTTTACCCGCGACTCCGTCCGCGCAGAATAAAAAAAAAAAGAAAACGGGGTAAAAATTATCCTATGTCCTATTCCTGGTTCTAAGCTACCTGCCCACCAATTTTCAGTCAAATCGATTCAGCCGTTCTTGAGTTATAAATAGTGTAACTAACACGACTTTCTTTTATATATATAGATTAAAGTGTTGACATAAGAATCAAAGTATTCTCCGTTGAAGTTCCGCGATTTAATAAGTATCATAGCGTCGTAGTTTGTCAGTTAAACAGCTTTATGAACGCGATCTCTCACCGAAACAAACTTACTGGAGCTAATAAAATTCAGTATCACTGCTCCCGTTGTCTGATGAAGCGCTTTACAGTTTAAATTAAAGCAACAATAAAACTCAATATAACTCGTCGTGTTCTAATAAAGCGCTTGAACGCTGTAGCGGGTCAAAACAGGACGTTTGAGTGACTTTTAATTGGGAAACTTGGGTACCAATTGAAATTTCAGCGTGAAATACTCCAATGGCAAGCGGGGGTAAGCGGGGGCCATTCAACAAGCGGACATAACTGAATTGTACTTCTAGAAATTTAACAATTTCCCTTGAATGTTTTGCTGGAACACTTTGAATCGTCCATTGGTTCAACTTAATTTCTTTCATACGAGAAATCAACACTAAGATAACCTTTAGTGTGGCAGTAAGAATATGAAATCTTAACATTCTTTATCTGTCTAATATTATAAAGTGAAAGGATTTGATTGTTTTTTGTTTCACTGTTGAAAAACTATAATCCCCGGGTGATATTACACCTAGAAGTTTTTTTAATCCGCGCGAACGATATCACGTGTATTCTGCTAGTATATATTGCTATTCCAAATATCAACCTGGATTTTAGAAAGTTTATAACCGAATTAAGTACTTAATGAATTTAATATTATCCATTTATTATAGGCCTTCATAATACCATGCGTTTATGTTACATAATATTTCTATGTCTTAACACGGTTCATTACAAGTTACGAATATTTTGTTGCATTATATTGCTTCAAAAGATTTAAGTCGACAAGCGTGAACCTTACGAAGAGATTAGGAATATCTATAATTTGCAGCGAATAGAAATTAGTTGCCATCACGATACGCAATAAGTATTCAATTTGTTTCAGAAGAGAACTATTTTAATTGCGAGACTTCTGTACCGATCCACTCACTTTTGATTACTGACATAATTGATGAGCTTATAGCGGGTTTGATTTTATCTATATAAAAGAAAGTCGTGTTAGTTACACTATTTATAACTCAAGAACGGCTGAATCGATTTGACTGAAAATTCATGGGTATGTAGTTGAGAACCAGGATACGGACATAGGATTCTTTTTATCCCGTTTCCTTTTTTTTTTATTCCGCGGGAACGAAGTCGCCGGTAAAAGCTAGTTACAAATAAAATAAAAAGTATTTAGTTTTTGCTTTGTTTTTGAGTATTTGAATAATTAAATTTGTTAAAATTAATTAAACTAAATTTAAGGCAATGTAACTTATTAATGAAAAAAATAATTTAAAGTAGTTGAAAATTTAAGTAATATTATTTTGTTGCACATTTTCAATATGAAATTAAAAAGGAAACAAAAATAATACATACATTTTTTAATTCGATCAAAATCTTAACGTCACAAGAGGAAAAACAAAACCTTTTTTATTATTATTATTTTGATCATTCGCTACAGCTTTTAACTTGGACCAATCACCTAATTTAATCACATTTCCTGGCAGTTCCCGCTAATGCCGTGAACTCTCAAAGGTTAACTCACTGCGTCCCGTGACCACGCTCCGCTCAACATTTACAACAACGATATTGCAATTGTCAAATTAAACTTCATTCATCATATCTTAAAATCCAGACGTTGTAAAACGATCAGAATCGTAAGGTACAACTGTCAAAATACTTGTAACTCATTGCCTTCTCTCTGATTCTCCTGGAAAAAAACAAAGATAACGACATGACTAAGAACGGAGTGAAGGACTAAAACCTGGTGCACCGCCATACAGAATAAGGTAATGGATTTGATTTACATCTAAGTAAGAACCAAACCGAAGCTCAAGATAGTTAAAGTGTTAAGAGTAACATTTGTCGGTACGAAGTCAGAAATTAACAGCCCCTGGACCAACCCCTTGCGTTAGCTAAGATGGGGAAGCTGTCACACCAAAGTGTAATAATGATT
>JAOPJD010000011.1:6225338-6235766 GCA_026167825.1 Papilio polyxenes | reverse complement strand
TGTGCCAGGATGCAGAGTAACGCGCGATTTAACACAATAATAACGTTTCGTTAATTATAACAGTTTTAACGCAACTAATTAACTATTTTGTTAAACGAAAAAATGAGGTTTCCAGGTCATATTAACCTCTTTATTATCAATGCCAGTTGCGTTACGTTTTTTGCATTGTTAGAAATCTTACTCTCTTAATTTAATTTAATGTAATCGTTCCTGGAGTTACACAACAACAGAATTGTGCATTTATTTAGGTATACTTGTGTATATATGTTTGTGAAATAAAATCAATTAGAAGAGACGTAAATAAATGTGGCTATTTTTAAACCAAATTAAACGCTTTAAGGTATCAACAGATGATAATATAGTTACACTATTTCTCAACAAGTATTTATGAAAAAAAATTAATCACGCACTTACTAATTAACCTATTAAATTTAACTTATTTAATTAACAATTGTCCTTCATGTTACTAGTTTACCAAACAGTATCCGTTGTTTATTGTTACTATAGTTAATATTTTCATAAATATGATATTGTTCCTAACGATATTTATTTGTACAGGAGATAGGTATAGGTACCTACCTACTTCAGTGAAAACCTACACCGTATTATCAAAATAATATTAAAACCAACGCTTATATTATTTACATTAAGATAGAAAGAAAAGAAAGCTTTTAGAATTATGTAAAAAAATATTCAAACTTACCAGAACTAGGTCGGTCACTGTATCTAGTACAGTAGACCCAGGCGGGCCACAGCGCGGAATTGCCGGAAGCCTGACTGGGGGCGTCCGTGCTGCATGTAGAGGGCGCGCCGCTCGATGCCGAGGACACCAGCGAGCTGGCAGAATCCGGCCTCCGCTGCTCCGCCACCTTCTGCACCTCCTTCTCCTTGCTCACCAGCTCCCCGATCTGTGACACCGTCTGCCGCAGACCACCCAGCGGCGGGAGACTGTTGAAGTCGCTAGGCTCCTTAGACTTCAGGTAATCGAAACTATACTTGTGGTACTCATTCTGCTTCGACAAGTCGTACGGCTTGTACAGCATGCTGTGGTTGGGCCCCGCCGGCTTCGGACCCTCAATTTTATTCGTCTTCCGAATTGCGCTCAGACCGAATTCCGGGTGTAGAATGTTACTAATAGAGAAGGCTATCGGCGCCGTCGGCTGTTGTCGCCTCTTGTCCGACTCGAACCTGTCGTTCGGATTTATGACCGGCTTGACGTCCGGTGTCTCGGGTCTGTAGTAATTCTGGTACTCCATCTCATGGTGCCGGTCGGGGCTCGGAGGTGGCGAGCTCGGCTGCACCTTGATCATGGTGATATTAGGCATGCCGCGGTCGTAGCGGGCGTCTATGGTGGTACAAGTATACTGGCTGGGCGACCGGTAGCCGACGGGGCTCTCCGCATGCGGCGCCGGCACGCGCCCCGACACTGGGCCCGGGCTGGTCGCCTGGTTAGGACTGCAGCGGTCCTCGAAAGCCATCTCCCCGACCGATCGCTGTTGTTTATTTGATTCGGGTCGGCCCTCCTTCAAACGCGGCACAATGCTCTCGAATTACTATGCAGGTCCGCGATTAAAATTCATAAAAACATGCGCTTCAACGTCGCCGGCGACGATTATTTGAATGTCAGGCGCGGTCGACGCGGCCTCTGGATATGGCATAAATATTTATTGAGTTATTCTTGAAGCGAAATCCCGATGATTTCTTAATTCCATGTCAGTCGCGATGCCGGCTGATGTTGGTCGTCGTTTCGTTTTGTTTGTGTCCGTGGAGGTCGGTCGGCGGACGGAGGCGGCTGTCAAATTGAAACGTCAATTTGTGTTTGACAGTGACGTGAGACTGCGCTCGCGGCGGCGGCGGCCGAGCGACTGGGGCCTGCGCCCCGCTCGGACCGAGGGGACACGCCCCCGAACAAACAAGCTTTTTTCCCTTCCCCTTTGTGCTCGGAGGCGGCGACTTCTGGCGCTTTTCATCCTCGGCAGCGCCATGCACGTATCTTGCGTCGCGCTCACTCTCGCGGGCGCACGCCGCGTTAAACAGAGACGGCGGCGAGCGCGATTGATTTAACCCGATTGTGTATTTAGTGGGCCCGGCAGAGATTTGTAATTCAGTTGTAAATTGCCGCTATGGCTCTTTCGCGGGCTCGTAATGTATCAATAATACTACGCGCCGCTTTGAGCAGCCGCGGTACGGAATTTCAATTAAACTTTGACAGAATTATTATATTGATAGACGGGACGCCATCTTGATGAATTATTGAACGGGCGCGTTCGAAAACTTGATTTTTTTACAGATTGTTACTATAATAGCGGTGTAATTAAGTTGTATATTGTGGTCATTAAGCCGCCACCACGAGGTGTTTTATTGGCGATTTTTGACACGTTGCATAATTATAAGTTCTTGTCTTTGCTCATTCAAATTATGTATAATGATGTATCTACAGGACGAGGAATGTTAAAAAGCTTGCAATTACATTTCACGTTGTAAATTGCCTTATTTATTACAAGGTTAAGAAAAAAAATTCTGCGCATTTTATTTCCACTTCTTCGGTAATTTGCCTAATTATTATTTTACATTTATGTATATCTGAATGTGTTTTAATTAAAATCAACAAACAAACTTTGTAATCAAATGAATTATTTCAAATATGAAACCAATAAGATACAGAATATAAAAAAAATTGTTTCCACACTTTATTCTTCTAAAATACAGATCACTTCTTAATGTACTGACAACCCAATATAGGAGGGAATTCCAACTAGGTCTCAATACACATAGAGAACATTCAATCTTCTTTGGTGACGTAGATAGTAGGCAAGTACCTACATAACTATCGTTTTCAGAGCCAATATTAACAAATGCAAACGAATAAAAATAAATAAACGTTAATTTTATGAGCAAACCAGCTTTTACCCGCGACTTCATCTGCACAAAAATATGAAAAAAGCTGAAAATTATATCATGTGTTACTCGAGACAATGTTTTCTAACAAATTTCTATATGTTAAACCGTTGCTGTATTATCGAGTAAATATGTGAATCAAACGGATCCCACGGGAACCGTACATATTTCTGAGATCATAGGTAGCCTATGTGGTCTTCCAGACTGTGTAATACATCTAGACCAAATTTCAAAATCAGTTCTAGAGTGATCTAACAAACATCCATCCATCTAACTAAACTTTACACTAAATCTTTTAACTAGCTCTCGCTTGCGAATCCGTCCGCGCGAAATTTAAACAAAATTTAATTAGTAGTCTATGTGTTCTTCCAAACTATATTCTACATCTGTGCCAAATTTCAGCGAGATCCGTTGAACCGTTCTTGAGATACCTTCTAACAAACATCCATCCAAAAATTCGTATTTATAGTACTACGAGTAGTATAAAATTACAGACTTACTTCCAATGTTGTGATAACTTATCTACATAAATGCTTTATTAAGTTACTTATAACTTAAGAGTATCTATCTTGGTATCTAAGTGCCGTAGCGTGTGTATATAATTTATTCCAGTTCAAACGTAAGTGTTAAATGTATAACTGCACGACAGATACAAAAAAACAAACAACTTTTAACACGCAGAACTGTATTTATATAAAAAAGTTTGTATATTTAGTAAAAGATATTGACTAAAACAAATTATTTGATTATTGGCAAGTCATGTTTAAAATGAAGTTACATGACTAGAAGTGTGTCATAGTGTCATTTCCTTTAGCTGGAATAATTGCATAAAAGTATGTTAACATAGTAATATATTATAACATTCGGTAAAATACAAAACATAATATATAAAGTAGTATCTTTCCTTTTTCAATCAATCGTAAAACTCTCTACATTTCACGCGTGTTGAAATTAATTGCAATCACTATCGTCCAACGATTCTTTACGCAAGACCTCTATACACGGGCAGGCTATAAACTATAGCATTTTGTGCGTATTTGATTATCGCCATTACAGTGCTAATGGTTGCGGTTGGTAGCGGTGGTGAGGACTCTGAACGAATACAAGGAACTAACTATCAGGAACTTCAACAGGCGCGTTTAAGTCGGAACGTAGTCAAAGCTGTCATTTCTAAGCAATGACCTATCCATTTATAAAGATCAGTACAAGACAATTAAAACAAAAGAAAGTGTCAACAGGTCCGACAACTAGTTAAAATAACTATTCATTCATATGTAGGTGTTAACCTATTTAGCATTAGCGTGAGTGTTAACCTATTCCAATCGTTAACACGAACACGTCTGGGGGAGGACAAAAACATCTTGACACTTGCACTTATGGTGATTGCGAGTGGTTGATCTATTGTAATCCCGTGGTGAGCATTTCAATATGGAATTACATGCGACATATGTATTTGCACTTCATGTTAATTTGAAAAGTTTTTGTTTTTAACTTTTACCAAATAATATAACCTTTCTCTCGTCTTTTGGCAATAGAAACGATGAGGAACAATGAAATGAACTTCTTGCTTTATTATCTACTTTTTCACAGATTCCATTTTTAAAGTGTTATTAAAAAAAATAGAATAAAAACAGGAATTAATTTTAACATCACCAGTTATTTTAAGATCTAAATAGAAGAGAATAATCTAAACAAACAGATTACCGGTGGCAGAACGGGCGAGGCGCCGTTGCCTAGACAATCGACAATGAGAAACAATAGAAAAAACTCCAACATGGCGGCGCTAACGAGCCGACGGCCGCTGTCACTCAACTCAAGTAGGGTTACCGATTAGCATACAATCTTTTGTAATTACTACAAAGTTTCCGTCTTAAATCAACTCTTTATTTTAACTTAATATATGAGGTAGAATTCGATTAGCAGAAGAGGTACTTACGGTAATTTTTACAAAACAAAACCAAATTCAAACTTTTCTCTGTCACTCTTGTCATGAATTTATATTAAGCTGATATTTCTAATCTTCCATAGTTAGTTATCCTTCTCATCATCTCCTATACATACATATTACATACATACTAGAGACACACCCCGACTTCGCTTGGGTCACAAGCCGAATATCTCAGATTTTTTGATTTAAATACAGCTTATGTTGTATTATTTGTCTATGTTCAAACCATAAAAAATCTACTAAATATTTTTGGTAGCCCTATTCCCGCCTAAATAGCTGTCAACTGTCAATCGGCGCGGCGCGGGCGCCATCGTAGCCGGCGATGCCCGCCGCTGTCTGATTTGTTTCCACGATTATTTATTGAATGTTAATCTCTGTGTGTTTATTTGTTTAACACTATCGAACTTAACGTAATGGAGGATTAATAGCTTGCGCACCGAATAGAAATAACAAGACACGCATTTAGTACAGATAATTTATCGGTGATAATAATAAAATACTTCAATCAAATAATTCATTCAGAAAACTTTGTTTGTTGGAAAATTAATCGAGACTAATAACTGGCATACCTATGTAAGGTATCATATTAAAATAGTCATGAAAAAGTTTGTTCTTTTTGTCGATTCTCTAATCGGTAGGATAATTATTAAATGCTTAAAGATACGCGTGTAAAAAAAGCATATGAAAGTGAAGCATCTAGCACATTTTTTACTTTTTAGTAACCTGCCTATACTTCGATCTAACGCCTAAATATAGAAATATCAATATCCATATATCGAATACGCTATTTAATTTCGTCAGTTAATTTTTTAAAAATTGTGACATAGAGTGAACTGATATTGTAGGATTTCGCTAAATTATTATAGTGATCGATGTCCATAAGTATCAAGTCAAAGTTTTCACGAAAAATGTGTACTTTGTCTATGGTGAAAATATACCTTTTGCTATCATTTACGTAAAGATTTTAGTTTAGTTACAACAGTTCTGGTCGAGTTGGTGCCGACACGTGAGAGCGGAAGGTCTATTCCTGTCTATGCCCGTGCGCCTGCGCCGTGTGTGGTCTCCGTGTTGTGGCAACACTTTACGACCAATGCGCAACGTTAAGGCGCAGTTACACTTTATTAATCGTTAAATGCCACTGGCCGGTTGCACTTTGATATAAAAAAATGTTTGAAATTAAAGTTTCGTGTAAAGAAATCGGTAGCAATAAATGGTAAGTACTTAAAGTGGAAAGATATTTATTTTTTGAGGCATAAATATCACTTGATAAGATGGAGATATAACGAAAATTATATGTTTTAAGCGCCAAAAAAATCGCCTGTTTAAATCGTGTTAGCATTTAAATCTGTTGTCTACTGTTGCAAAAGATAACGCAAGGTTAATTTGATTTTATCATTTTATGTTTAACATAATATGTTATGACAGTTAATTCGAATTTAAATAATCTTCGTAAGGTTGACATTTAAGTTAGTTTAGAAATTTGTATAAGAACACCAAGAGATGGCGTTAGTATGCTTAACTGTTGGCTTAAGAAGGAAAAAAGTGGCAGTTTAAATATCAATAATATTTAATTTTTCTTTATACAATCGAACTATTATTTTTAATTATAATTTTAATAACAATCAAATAAACTTCTTTTAAAATCATCACCATAAAAGAATAGTCTTTACAAATCCAAGTTACCTCAATTACGTTGATTAATAACCGACCGATCCCGCCAAAAAATGGCGATGAACTGCCGAATGATGAAAAATTACAGTTCTTACGCAAATTGGATAATTTCACGAACCCTAAAGCGTTCGCCTTAAACGACCTGCGCGCGCAGAACTTATAAACAAATTTTATACCTCGCTCGCTGTGGCCAATTGAAAATCTATTTCATAACCTCACATAGTTGGGAAAATTTATCTGACCCTGTGGGCATTAGTTAAACTAAATAACGATAGCTCTTCAGCGCCACCCTGTCAATGTCAAAGTGCTATAAGTTCCTTGTCAAGCCGTAGCTGCCTTATCATTTCTTGACACTCAAGTATTCCCCAATCCGGCAATAATAATGAAGTAACAGCCTGAGCCGAGGCTCATGATGGAGCCCTCGAGCCTAGTTACTATTAAACGAGGTTTAGGCTAAGCGCCATCTGCGCCCGGCCACCTCAAAGATGAAACTGTAAATGCCTCCTCAAGGCAAACAGTGACTACTCAGTCACAAAATAAAGAAAAAAAACAGGTATTTTTTGCGTATTTTCTTACAAAAATACCTAATTGCGATTACAGCGCTTGTCTCACCCGCCCAGATAAGTTTCTCGGACTATACCTACTATAGGCGTTTTACAAATCATCTTTATTATGACAAATAAAATAATGTCTATGCTAGGAAATTCCACTGGGTATAAAAAAGTTTCAAATTTTATGGAAGTCGAAATAATAGCATAGTTATATGGACAGCTTTTAAAATAACAACAGATAAATAAAATATATCCATGCAAAGGAAACAAGCTAATGATTGGATGTTAAAGATTTTGCAATGGGAAGGAGAGAGGACTTGCGGATGAGAAGATATAGGAATACTTAAGAGATATTCTTGTTATCTAGCATATGTAATATTACGTTGTTTTGTAGTTAGCGGTCAAGTAGATAAAATAACATTCGATAAGCGAAGTCGCTAATCTAAAAGTCAAAAATGTAAGAAAGTGACAATAACTTTAAACT
The DNA here is from genome assembly GCA_026167825.1 of Papilio polyxenes. NCBI lineage: Eukaryota > Metazoa > Arthropoda > Insecta > Lepidoptera > Papilionidae > Papilio > Papilio polyxenes. The sequence goes on along the minus strand of JAOPJD010000011.1, from coordinate 6,228,214 downwards.
GTTCGTAAGAAATGGGATTCTTACCACGATTAAGCTGTTTGAGGTCCCGATATTTCGGCACAGTTGCATGCGACATGTTCACGGGTTGACTGAATAAGAATCCCGTTTCTTACGAACAGTATATTAGTAAAAACCAGGAAAGTTTGAAGTCATAATAACTTTAAATATTTCACGTCCAGTCACATATTTTTACTCTACATTTTATCGATTCTACTACCGATAGTAATAATCGAATTTTATATTGTCTTAACTAACAAGTGACGTATTCGTTTTGATATAAAAAAGAACGAAATGAAACGTCTTAAAATAATCATATAAAAACTCAACAAAACCATTACATATTTACTAATTCAATCCACTTCAGTTCACCCTTGTCTAATGTTGTACTATTACTTGTACAAAGCGCGCCTTGTCCACCCCACTTTGATGTTTATTTCTGTCCCGTTTGCTCCTTTATTATTCATCGCCTTTCACCAGACACGTCGACTCCATATTGCCTCAATTTACATATCTATGTATCTTTTCTATTAATACAATGAATGTATACTAATGGCCCATAATCTTTTGTTTGTATTTTATGATGACAATAAAGGAAATCTAAATTGTATCAATCAGTCAAAGACATTATTCTTATCATTTATTCCCGACTGTAATCTACTTCTGTTACAAATTTCATCCAGATTCATTAAGTCGTTCTCGAATTACGTGGCAACAAAAGTATTCGCATTTTATTTAATAAGAAGTAAGATAATTAGTGTCTTAGATAAGAGCTGGCTGAATCTATAGACACAAACAAGTGACTGCTAAATGTCAAAACGATTTCCCGCCAAAATTAATGTCATTATAATTGACATTGACATGTGCGCTATAATCACATAATTGAAGATACGTCTGCAATTTACATAATGTTATTTAGATATATGTTGCAAAATTATACACGTTGTGTCAAAGCAAACACTATTATGAATATATTAAATTGACATTAACTTGCTTATAATTGAGTAGGTAATCAAAGCCTGATGCTAGTTTCACACCAGGGCACATTTAGACAGGATAATAAACAGTAAAACTTTTAGTTGTACACAGTCAGATTCGATTAACGATATCATTTCTAGATTTGTTAGTCCTTTTTTATAAAATCACACAAAATTATATAGTATATTTAGTGTAATAATTAAATACGAGTATGAATACACGTGTTAATTTTTTTATCAAAAGGAGGCAAAAGAGCAAACGGCCACCTGAATTCGCTTAAACAGCGAAGCCACAGCTGCCCATAGACATCAATTGCAGATGCGTTGTCTTCCTCTAATAAACAGAGATGGGGACGCACAGAAAGAGGATATATCCTTTTGCTCCCGTCCCCTTTTCCACCAAATCCACTTCCTTTCCCATCCTTTCCTTATAACAAAAGGGTGGGAAGGGAATATTGTTTGATCGTCCAGTAGGACAGTGTAGAAGTCTTCATTATCCTCCTGTACCGCCTCACTGTTTTGCCCTCGTGTGAAACTAACATGATGGTACATTGAACTTTGTCTATCATGGCTTCATTGAATTAATTAACGTAAATCAAAATAATGATTGATTCTATTTAGTTAATTATTAAACCTATAATATTCCCGTGTCTAAACGCAAGAAGAAAACTAATATGGAGAACGGCTTAAACAGTCACGTACATTTGTCCGGTGTCGGCACCGACTAGAGTGAGCGACGGATCGCTTCCGCGAAATAATACCAGTCCCACTCACCCTTATAAAAGGCCTCCGTTGGGCTCCAAACTTAGTCGGTGTCGACACCGGACAACAGTACGTGAGTGTTTTAGCTGTTTTCTATTAATTAATGATAATGTCTCACGAAAGTTTGTATAATTTAATAGCAAGAAGAAAAACCCTTTAACCCGATCTTCCATTTCAAAAACGAAAAGGCAGAAATTTAATGGTTTGAATTCCCCTAGTATTGATTTCATACGCTTAATCTACAACAGCATAACAGAATTTGACGACAGAATATGCGAATTAGGTTATAATAAAATAAAAAATTGAATACCTAATAAAACTAGTTAAATATAAAATACCACAGACAGACCTTATTATAAATTCAAAGCTTCTTTTAACGACAGGCCGTTCTAACGTAATAACATGTCTTCGAATACAATTATTAGGTATCCTAGAGAATTGTTTTGCTAGACCTAACTATAAATGACCTAAAACTAGGTATAATTAATGTTATTGGATATCACTGAAGCTATGTTTTAACTTAAATTCGATTAAGGAATTAAATTTGTAATTGACATTACTTGAAATTCTGTTACTTCGGTGTCCAATCTTAGTATTTCTATAGGTTTTGAGTTGTTTTACCAATAAAAGAATATCAAATTTCGTTGCTATTGAAATTTAGTAGGTGCCAAAAATGTCGAATTGATATAAATTCTTAAATATTAATATCTTTACTCGAAATAAAAGGTAATTTTAGAATAATAATATAGAAGACTGTTATCACAGTCTAGTTAAAAACAGACATGTCTGGATCATCAATTTAAACACAATGTTTTAAAATAAATCCATAAAAAATTAATGACAATATTAACCAGTGAAATGTGTAAATAATTTCTTAATTTCTTATTTAGGTACTTTGATTTCGACTTGGAATAAATCAGTTTTAAAGAATGCGAAAAATTTTCCTACAAGCATGTTACAGTTTGGTTATTAACCCAAATATTGTTTTACATATTAAATGTATTTCTTTTCAAATATCTATCGACAATTTCAAAAATAAAACGAGAGTGAAACCGCTGGAAAGAATCTAGTAAAATAAATTACATAACTAGTTATCACCTTTTCAAATAAACATTTTATTTTATTGCCATTTCGTTTCGT
>JAOPJD010000011.1:4969500-4983181 GCA_026167825.1 Papilio polyxenes | reverse complement strand
ATGTCCGTTTCCTGGTTCTAAGCTACCTGCCCACCAATTTTCAGTCAAATCGATTCAGCCGTTCTTGAGCTATAAATGGTGTAACTAACACGACTTTCTTTTATATATATAGATTTATAAGTTAAGAATGCTGCTAATTACTGTTTTCGTAATTGAAGAAAAATTGATGTTTGTACTAAGTAGCTAACTAAAGTAGGTACTATTGATGAATTACAAGGAATTTATTACAATTTATATGACTCAAAAGTAATTTCTACTTCATTATTATAAATTTTAATTAAGTAATAGGTGTCGCCCGTTCCTGCGTCCGCACAGAATAAAAAAAAAACGTAATTAGTAGCCAATATGTTTTTTCAGACTATGTTCTATGCCAAATTTTATCGAGATCCATGTAGCCACAAACATCCATCCAAACATTCGCATTTATAATATTGGTAAGATTGTAATATATTGCATTACTTCCCAGTGCTATCCTAGCATTCTTTTCTGCAAAATGTCCCAAGTATATATCCAAGCAAAATGTTCAATAGTTACCCTATAAGTTTCTCAAAACATAGGTCAACGAATATGTTAGTTTGAAATCAGATGAATGCCTGAAATTTCTGCTTTCAAATCACTTCAGCTTTAGGTTAGTGTGTAAACCTAATATGTAGATGTTTTTATAAAAGTATAACAATGTAATATTTCTGTAAGATATTACCTAACTATACTAGAAATATGAGTTTTTTTTCTCTCACCAGCCGAGACGCGTTATTGTTTCGTTTCGACCTGGTTGTTTTACAATAGCTTTTTTATATTCACGCTACTCAGTCATGTAACGTTATTTCGCATGTCCTTAAACCGCTTTTATTTAGCGTTCAATATTCGTTTTCGTAACAAAAGTAGCGTTAGTTTTTTCGGAAATGCTCGACTTCTTTATATCCAATCTCTCGTTTTCTAACTTGCCTGTTAGATGGTTCTCTTTCTCAGACGTTTACAGAGATATGTGGTTTTGTTCGACTGCGGAAGTATTTTCACTCATAAATAAGTCAATTCTGAAAGTGAGGTTTTATATGGTTAGTATTCTTCCCCGAAGTATCAACGGAGAGGTCAGCTAAAGGCATTTTTTCGCACTTAATACTTATGTAACCGCGCGTGGCAAAATACTTGTACTATTTGAAAAAAAAATTTAGCATTTCAAATGTCCGTCAACTTCAATAGTATGTAATTTAACATACGTTAAATTAAAAAAATACGCCGCAAATCGTTACTTGTTTTAGTATAGTGAATACCTTCATTATGACGATAGTTTCACTCTTGTGTCGCTAATCGAAGTAACTGTAAACTTTTATTCGTGTTCCTCGGTATCTGACCCCGTATAGATTGGTTCTGGTATAATTAATATGCATAATATAATGCTAAGCTTTTTCTTAATTAAATTTGAGTAGCTAATAGTAAAGTCCGATCGTTAATTGAGATCGATATCTCGACTGTACTGTCGATGAAGTCATTTCGATGATACTCTTTCTACTTATGTTAAACATCGAAATAGGCAAATAACTTTAAAGCTCTAATATCAAAAATAGTGTACTTTGGGAAGTGTAGCGATCAGTTCAGTTTGTGTGTTGCTGAACAAATCAGCTGTTAGTACAAACGTTCTTCTTTTGTCTGAATTTCGAATGCACGAGAGGTGCTTGGAAGATCTCCCGTACACCCCTGAATTATGACGACCAATCTCTTTATTTCTTTCTAATATCTCGAACCTGAGGTTGACAACAAACAGCATGATGGATGAAACCACAAATCATAGCTAGTTATAGTTAATTACAAAGATAGTTTTAAGTTACGTTTTTGCATTGGAGACTCGTCATCCAATGTGGGTGGCGCGTCACTGCCGTACATATATGACCTGATCCCTTTAACCGGTTCTATACTTGCCTTTAATGTACTTGGCGTATGACTGTATTTATATAACGGCTGATTTGTTTTAATCGATAAATTTTGCTAAATAACTGTTCGTTTCAACAAGAGATAGATTTCTCTGTATGTACTGTCCCTCCCGACATAGTTCTTGTAAGATTTTTTAATAACAGTTCGACTGCCGTGACATTGTTGTCTCTATTTTTTCAAAGGTGAGAGATAACAGTATGTATAAATACAGGAGTTACAGCAGTCAAAACCCACTAAATCAGAGCTCTTCTGATGTTTTAACGTTGTTAAAACTTAGATCAACAACAAAATATGCTTTGGAATTTTTAAGCTCTTTTTCCATGCAAATTTTTCTGTTTTCTTGTTCTTTTCTTTTCACAACTTATAAATAGACTGCCTCATATGATATTTCCTAATGACGTCACAAAACCACTATTATATACAAAACGCATATTCAATCGTGAACGATTTAAATCCTTGTTTACTTCGTGTCTATGCCTCGTATTTGGCGTTGACCTCCCCGCTAAGGTTTCCTCGTGTACACATGCATAAATGTTATTGTAACTAGTGATTTAATTTTAATAACATTACGTTTCCGCTTAGAAGTCTGTAGATAAAAATATCCGGTCTGCCAATTTAAATAAATTGTTTTTTTTTTAAGTTTTTTTTAAGTCTATTAAAAGACTACTGCAGGAAGTTAGGCTGAGCATTTTAGACAAGAGGCATTTACTTCGGTCTTGACAAACCTTCTCCAGTTTTAACTTTGATTTATACCGCTATATATTTACTTAACATCTTTTTCTAAGTTGTTTTTCTCTGCCTGTATCAGTAATGATAAAATGTTGACTATTCCGTGACGAAACAAGAATAAGTATCAAATACCCTATTCCTCAGAAAAATCTCCGTTTTCGCTCGATAATGATAGCTTTATCGTCATATTTTGGCAAAATATTGACAGATGTTCATTGCGCTGCAAATAGTTTAAAGTGTAACTTAGAAATATTTTCTTGATTAGAGAAGTAGGTCAGCATGACGTCATCTTATAAATATTTCCATCTGAGTGGGAAGGTGATGTCTTCGGTTTGCGATTCAATTGAGCAATTAAACAAACGGTTTAGTTACAATTTAACCTCGATTATTGATTGCATTTTGTAATGACATTTTCATCATTATTATACAATGCGCAACGAGATTTTGCAACTGTTTCAAATAGTTCTATTCGACCAAAAGAACCTTCTCCACTAACGGAAAATAGTTCTCTTCTAATGGATAAATCTTATTTATACTTATCTGCTCCAATCCTATCCTTAATTATTCTCTTCAAAGTTTGCAATTTTTGACTTTCTTGATTGTTCGCGTAATTGTTTCGTAAGAAAACACTTGATTGCGAACATTACCGAATATTTGTGACAATCGTTATCAACAAAATGTGTGTTAAAATTTTGTACAGCGCCCCCTGTCAAGTACCCCAAAAATCTTATACTAATCTAGACAGAATTGAAGATGCCGATACGAAGATGATTGCCACATATATTCGTGCTAGGCCCATAGTTTCAATCCGTGTCGGTCGAAACACTTAGCCGACTTTAAAAAGAAGGAGATTATAAATTCGTCTGTATTTTTTATAAAGAACATGTTATCCCCTCCCATTATTTTGAAAAAAAAAATATAAACAAATTTATTTATCTGTTTGTTTTCTCGGCTCAAAAAACTTCGTAACACTTTTCGTCAGCTGTGGTTTTGACCTCAACGTTTAGTATAACTATATAGTAGTAGTGTAGTGTAGTAATTTTTATCGCATCATTCAAGTTATATGAGAGTAAGATTCACTCCCAACAGTCTACGTCATTCGTTTCATATTTTCACGGACATACCAAGTGCTTTAATAGCGATATAACGATTTTTGTCCAAAGTTACCGAAGCACATGCGCGTAACAGTCGAAACAAACAATTATTTCATATCTGTCTATCTCTTTCACTCGTAATACATATCAAATATTACATTTTAATTGAAAAAATTACCTTAAATGGAATCTAAAAAACAATTTATATTCGAACCATTATATTAAAAATAATAAACATTACGCCTCTTTGCATCAACGTACTGAATTTCAAAATTATTGGGACATTGACGATAAATATTAGATGTATTCGTTTCGTAAGGCGCATTAGTAATTTGTATTTTAAATATTATAATTTTTTAATCATATGCTAACATTGTTCCGTCAAGTATTTCTGTCTGATTTTCAATCTTTTAGAAAAGATTACGTTAAGTGAAGTAGATGAAGCACTCATTTCATTACAGTTCTATGTAAATTGGGGACCGTGAGTTTGACAAACAGTGGAAACCGCGCAGAAATTGATATTTATAACAATTACGTACTTGAAGTCAGTACTTGAAAATTATAGTCTAAAATAACTTCACAACGCTGGCATAATTAAGAACCGGGGTTTTAGCGTTTAGGATGCTTAACCACTGCCACGTGCTTCCTGGGTTAATAATAAATCCTAGAATATGTCAAAATGTGAGTAAATATGGATTTAAAAGAATAGTTAAAAGTGTGACTGAATTACGCGAAATTGTATTTTTGTCTAAATCTCTGTGTTACCAGCATAAATATCAAATTAATACTTGATAGGTGCAATGCAAATTGTACCAGCTATGTATCAACTGGGCGATTTCATTTGTTTGCTTCGTCGATGCCCACTTTGTCTCCAGATTGATATCTGTAGCCGTTTTATATTTAATAATAGCGTTTTGTGCGTGCAATTTTTAATACTTTTTATTGCACTTGGCAATGTGCCAGATATATTTTTCAATACCATCTTCACAATTTTTTTTAAATCGCCCCCGTTACTGTTGCTATTTTTAAACTTCCTTATGAATCATAGTGTTGGATCTAAATTGGTCATAATTTAAGAAAGTTTACATTGTTATTGTACCGTACAGGTTTATTTTGTTATAATTTGATATGTCTTGAGTAATTTGATTTTTCTATTTCATATCAATACGATTTTCTATCTATACGTTTCGTCTAGTTTTAGGTCAAAGATCGAAAATCTTTGCGTTTATTTCTTGTCTATTTTATCATAAATAAAAAAAAAACCAATTCATTGACTAATTAATATTGTTTCTTGAAATTACTTATTAAAAAAGTGATTTACACTTGTGTAAAAATTTATTTCTTTAGTCGTAGTATTTACGATATTATTGTAGGTAATCTTACTAATAATATAAATGCGAATGGTTATATATATGGATGGATGTTTGTTTGAATCTCCGAAACGGCTCAACGGATCTTGATGAAATTTAGCACAGATGTAGAATATAAGCTATTTATTAAGTTTTTTTTTAATGCCGCGAGGACAGTTTCGCCGGCGACAATTAGTATAAAAGTAGATGATTTTGTATTTTCAGAGACGAAGACAATACTATAAAAGAAACAATAGCATGTAACCTCATTTTATAAAACACTAGCAATTACCCTCGACTTCCTTCGTGCGGAATTAAACAAAAATCTAATAAAATACTGCCTACGTCACCCGGGATAGTGTACCTTCCCAATGGTGAAAGAATTTTACATTCGGTTCAGTAGTTTCGGAGCGTATTCAATGCAAACAATCAAATCTTTCCTCTTTATAATATTAGTATAGATTTGTTCATTCATTTAAGAAGGTGGGCGAAATATGAGCGTAAAATGATGAACACATTATTTAGCTACGTAGGAGGTTTGCAGAAATATGCCGTTATTTTATTTACGTACACTTACTGTACGATTCACAATCTTAAAATGATACGAGTTTTGTATTAGTTATGAAGAATTTCCCCGAGTTGATAACTTGTAATGCGTAGACATGTTAATATACGCCCTTCGACCTTAATATCTAATATTTACTATTAAAAATACATATGATAATAAAATTACCTTAATCTATGCTAAAATCTTACTTCTTACTAATATTATAAATGCGAATGTTTAGATGGATGGATGTTTATTAGAAGTTATCTCCAGAACTGCTGAATGGATCTCGCTGAAATTTGGCATAATGTAGAACATAGTTTGGAAGAACACATAGGCTACTAATTAAGTTTTTTTTTTCAATTCCGTGCGGCAGGAGTGACAGCGGGTGACAGCTACTTATACAATAAAAATGATGAACATTGAAATGTTTTTCTTTCAAATTATCTCAAATAGTAATCGAAATTATTAAATTTTCAGATATGGGGTGACCTAAGACAAGGCATCTGGCAAGTGTACAATAGAGAAGTGATCGTGAAAAACAGATATATCTACTTGTATACGTATCCTTTTTAATTAAAATTTTTATGACTTCTGTATTCCCACACTTGTATTTAAATAGTTAATGAGTTAAAAAAAATAAGTAATAGATAGATACATACATTTTAGCTATTTCAATCACACGGCCTTTTCTTTCTTTCCTTTTCTATATTTATTATATTATGCGCATACACTAGCCGCTACAATAATATTTCATATGTAGGCTCCTACGAATAAGGGTCAATGTGCAAATTAGCAACTTTACAGAAGGCTCCCAAAGTTTCAACCATATAGGAAAATATGAAGCATTGGCCCTTTTACTTTAGAAAAAAAACACATTTACACCTGTAAATGTGTATTTGTGTTTAGTACATGTTAACTAGACTAACAGGTAGTTTTTAAAATAAAAAAGTAAAAAGCATCAATTTGTTACTTTGGCCCTTATACATAGGACCTATCGATTTACTCGATGTTTTTTTTTTTTAATTATTTATTTCTTTTCAACAGATTTAACAATTTTCTATATGATAAGATTACCAACTTTGTGTGGTATTCGTAAATGTAAATTGGTAAGTGTGTGAATAAGTAGGAAGGTGCTATGTGTGTTATATTAGACTGTTTCAAAGTATTCTCTCCATAGCGCTTTTAAAATACCAAATTTGGATAGTATTTCCTCAGCGATCACAGACACGTGTATAATTATTGTACGTCAGTGCATCAGCAGAGCGGCAGCACTTCGTCTGGCAGGAACAGTGGCAGCAATAACTACGGCTCGCGCGGAGTTCACACTAGTAACAGAAAACAGGTAACTTATATTTGTTAAAAACACTAGTAGGCGGCGAAGTATAAGAGTTCTAATATAATACGAATGTTGCTATGACAACTTTTCGACCTAAATGCAGAGAGCGTTAAAAGGCATTTCACTTGTATGGGTAGGAAATAAACGTCCCCAACTGTACTTATATGTTCTGATATTGATGTATTTTGATTACAGCAAGTGCAAGGCGGCGCTCAATTTGTCGGCCTCGAACTCTACAAGAGGTTGCGGGAATTCTTGAGACTTTATCTTATCAATTTACTTCAGGTATTTTAATGTTTTACTACGGAATAAACCCCGATTTCCTCTAACGCGATTTGCCGCACGACTCTGGCTCCGTGTTACTTGCTATGCGGCAATATAGTACCATTTTCACTAAAGTGGCCGCGACTGGCATAGAAATAGTATTCGCAAGTGGCTAACGTTGCTTCGAGTAAGAATGTTTAAATCCTAATTCTTTACCTTTGTAGCGTCGTTTGAAAAACCTTTTTGAACTCCATTTTTCGTAGAGAGTGAGAGAGAAAACAATATATTTTTTGACATCTGACACACTTGTTGCATACTATTTATATTTTCAGAATGGAGCTGATCTCATGGACGAGGACGTCCTGGCGTTCTACACTAAGCAATGGGAGGAGTACCAGTTCTCGTCCCGGGTACTCAATGGAGTCTGTTCCTATCTCAACAGGCATTGGGTCAAGCGCGAATGCGAAGAGGGACGAAAGGTACAATATGCACGAATAACATTTTTTATCTAAATTTTTATTTCGCCTACTCTTGTGTCTTAAGAATACCACAATTTTATCAAAAATCGTCCAAAGATATAGGAAAGTATAGAAGACAAACTTATATATATTTATTTATACGTCATTAGCTTTATCCGCGACTCCGTCCGCGCGGAATAAAAAAAAATAGAAAACGGGGTAAAAATTATCCTATGTCCGTTTCCTGGTTCTAAGCTACCTGCCCATCAATCTTCAGTCAATTCGATTCAGCTGTTCTTGAGTTATAAATAGTGTAACTAACACGACTTTCTTTTATATATATAGATAGATATATGTGTCAGATAGGGCTTCTTACGAATGAAATTCGAAAATATCATGACACGCAAAATATATCCCGATAATTTATTTTCTTTCATTGTCTACAGTATATATTTAATTTTATACCAAATGCGTTATAATTTCAGGGTATCTACGAGATCTATCAGCTGGCTTTGGTGACGTGGCGCGATCATCTGTTCAAGTGCCTCAACAAGCAGGTCACCAACGCTGTACTAAAACTCATCGAGAGAGAACGCAATGGAGAAACTATTAATACTAGACTTGTGTCTGGGGTAAGTGAGTTCTAGCTGTATGGTTAAAGACGTCCATTGTTCAAACTATTAAAGTAATCACTTCTTAATAATGTTATTTAATATCAGAATATTACTAATATTATAAAAGCGAAAGTTTGGATGGATGTTTGTTAGAAGGTATCTCCGGAACAATTCAACGGTTCCTGATGAAATTTGGCACAGATGTAGCACATTGGTTAAAAACAAATGTCAAGCTACTTACTAAGTTTTTTCTAAATTCCGCGCGGACGGAATCGCGGGCGACAGCTAATATACAGTAAATACTTATTAAATTATTTTTACTTGCTTTGTATTTAAAGGCAACTGTAAAAATACAAATATGTCTACTAAAAGTTTGAGAAAAAGCAATTCAATTTGAGCGGACAAAAAATTTAAAAAACTTTCACAGTAGGAATTGTAAAAAGTAAGTTACTGCAATGATTCGAAAGTACAAAGAAATGTAAGATGTGATGGCCTTTTTTATAAATAATCGTCGTAACCTTGATGGTATAGATGGCTTACAAGATACAAAATAATAATAACTATTTTCTAGGTAATCAACTGTTACGTAGCGCTAGGGTTGAACGAGGAAGACCCAAGTGCACGCGGTCAGAACCTGGCCATATACAAGGATACCTTCGAGGCTGTCTTCCTCGAGGACACAGAGCGCTTCTACACCCGAGAGAGTACCGACTTTCTGAGGAATAGTCCTGTCACTGAATACATGATCAAGGTAATATATGATATGCTCGTCAGTGAGTATACAAATTAAAAGCTCTAAGTAGGTGGCGCCCGCGTCAAAAGTCAGCTGTCATCTGACAACTGTCAAAGTTTTTATACGTCATTCTAGCAATTAAAAAAAGGTATTCCTTATTGACTGTGTTTGAATAAAAAAATAACTCCGAAGCCAGAATGTATCTACATCTGGAAAAAATACTTTTTATAAATGTTTTATGAAAATCTTAATTTTTTTTTTTTAATTTTTTGAATGAAATTTGACGGATGTCTTTGCTATGACAGTCCACAGAGTATTTGTACTTAGATTTTTTTAATAGTTATGGTTAGAAAAAAGCAGTTTTCCGTCCCATTATCTAGGAGATATGATCTTGGAAATTCCGATTGAAACGAAATAATAATTCAAGAAGACTGTTTTACTGACCCTTCTTTTTCGATATATGTAACAAGGAATAGATCAATATGAGCGGCTATTAAACTAAGATTTCTGAAAAATAAACTATTTGCCTTAATTACTTAGTGACTTTTAGTAGCTGCAGTTTTTTTATATCTAAATGAAGTATTGTTAAGAATTATTTCGATGTTTTTATTTTACGAGATCTAATTGTTTGCAGGCGGAGCAGCGACTGCAGGAGGAGCAGCGACGAGTGCAGGTGTACCTGCATGAGACCACCGCCGAGCGTCTCGCAAAGACCTGCGACAGGGTGCTCATAGAGAAGCATCTAGAAATATTCCATGCTGAATTCCAGGTAATACCACAACTTACTAGAATATCAGTTAATCTGGAATATAGAATTTATCAGCGGCATTTTTTAATACTTAAAAATTACAACTTTTTTGAGTTAACTAAACTTTATGTAAGGGACCATTTCATAACTAACTACGTCAATTAGATTTTTTGTGTAGACCTTTTTATTACTAGCAATAGATGTATCATTTCCACTGGCACAGCTAAAACTACGATAAAAATAGCTGTCGCCTAGTTAAAAAAAATTAAGTAACCACTCACATACACAACATTTGCTATTTTGCACTTTTGTTGCTATTTTGCTCAGTATGATTTATTTTATTGTGACCAGAAACTACTAGATGCGGATAAGAACGCGGACTTGGGTCGTATGTACAGCCTGGTGGCTCGTATCCCGGACGGTCTTTGCGAGCTGCGGCGGCTACTGGAGCAGCATATCCACGTCCAGGGTCTGCAGGCCATCGACAAGTGCGGCGAGACCGCGCACACGGTATGTACAGTCAAGGCTCTTCGCGGTGTTCCACTTTGAAAAATTACCTTATTCTTTACAACGAGATTTACTTCCACCCCCTTACAAAATAACCAATTAGATGGCAGTGAGTTGTGTAAACGATGTCAATGTAGTAAAAAACAATTAGTCATAAATCACTCTTTAAATATCTTGGTGTGATATTATTTTTTGTACACATTTACAAGCTGCGTCTTATTGATTATTAGCTCCGTGATGTTTCAGTGCTTACGAAACGTTCAATTTACTGTTCTTAAATGGAATACCGTGAGTTTCCCCGATAGTACAGGCACGTGGACACGTGCACAAAACACGTGGTTAGTACAACCAAGCACGTGTTCACGTCAACAGAGACACGTGCGTCATGTACAGACACGTAACAAAGATGCACATGTTTGTACACACGTTTTCGTACACGCACTAAATTCAATAAATATTTGCTGCTAATGGCGATGTTTGGTGCTTTTGGTATATTAGTAAAAAATGTTTTGTTCAAACTTTTTTTTTTTATAACATTTCAATTAACTTAAGTAATTTTCAAACGAAATAAGCGACCAGAAAGTACACATGAACCCTGTAGGTATTCGTGCTGATGATTCAATACAATTGTATTACCTATATAATTCTAATTTTTATATCAATACATAGTATAAAACAATATTAGATAAAAAAAAAAAACAATTAAAAAGAATTTGTAACTAACCGTAGATTCCTGACACCGGGGATTTCCTTTTAAAACTTTTTGTTATCTCTGTTTTGTCAAAGTTTTTTTTATATAACAAGGTGGCAAACGTGTAAGCGGCCAAATGAATTCGCCGAAATGGCTAAGCGACCTCTACCCATACACATTCGCATTAAAATCTTCTGTTTTATAAGATATGCGTTATTATTAATTAAAATTTTCTTTCAGGACCCGAAGGTTTACGTATCGACAATTCTTGAAGTTCACAAGAAGTACAACGCGCTGGTGCTGGTCGCGTTCAACAACGACTCCGGCTTCGTCGCTGCACTGGACAAGGCCTGCGGCAGATTTATTAACAGTGAGTATAACCGTACGTTTACACTGTCGAATAAGTTATTGTTACTTGGGTTTTGTTTTCTGAGGTAATTTTTTTTTTATTTTGTTTGAATGTGACAGAAGAAATTTCCCGTGAGTTTTCACTGTTTAAACAAGTATATGAAAACATATTGTTATCTCTGGTTTTTTTTTTCATGAAAGTGATAAAGATACATTTTTGTGAAATAATTTTGACAGCGGAGAAAAAAAATAGTTTATTAGTAATCGTTTTTTTTATCAAGTTCAACATTTTTAATTACATACTTAGTCTAGAAGAAGAAAGAATTATTTAAAATAAGTCTATGTTTCATAATGTTTAAAAATAATAATAATTTTGATTCATTTTTTATACGATGTCAATAATTTTGCAGGCAATGCGGTGACAAAGGCAGCCAACTCTTCCTCCAAGAGTCCGGAACTGCTCGCCAAGTACTGCGACCTGCTGCTCAAGAAGTCCAGCAAAAACCCAGAAGATGCTGAATTAGAGGATACTCTTAATCAAGTGGTGTGTATTTAAATAAACAACTCGTAATGTTACGACAAATCTACTCTAGGCAAGGTTACGTTTTGCAACCTAGCAATTGGCCACCTAAATTCGCCGAAATAGCGAAGTGACAGCTGCCCATTCACATCTGCATTATCTATTTGGCTTTATTTTTTGTCTGCTTAATGTTAATCTTGGGTTTCTGAGATCAAAATATCTGTATTAACATATCGTCATCCCTGTCATTATCATTGATAGAACGGAGATAACATGTTTTAAATGGAGATTTTGGACTCGGAACCAACGGAAAGTGAACAAATACAATATTTAATACACAGTTTCAGTAACTGCTAATTCAATATTACTGTAATCATAGTTTCATCATATTTAATAGTTTTTTAAACTTTAAAACATTAGGTTATATATTTTCAAAGATTTTTCTGTCCCTATTAGTGGACATAATTTAAAGAGAGGTTCAGGGGTTAAGCACTTGACTTGCAATTTGCAGGTCCTGAGTTCTAAAATCCTGCTATGTACCAATATGTTTTTCGATTTACATAAGTACATTTATTCGACGTTCTTACTGTGAAGGAAAACATTGTGATGCAACCTGCACATATCTGAGATGAAATTCAATGATATGTGTGAAGTCAACCCGCACTAGCCAGCGAGGCGACATTGAAAATATTTATTTGCAAAGTGTTTTTATCAATATTATTTATTTCCAGATGGTTGTATTCAAGTATATAGAAGACAAAGACGTCTTCCAGAAATTTTACAGCAAAATGTTGGCAAAACGACTTGTACAGCACATGTCTGCTAGCGATGACGCAGAGGTAAATAATATTACTACCCGAACACGTTAACATTGGACCTTAGTACGATGACGTCACGCCAGAGTTAGCATTATAAGTTTATAACTAAGACTTTTTATTTTTTCAGGCATCAATGATCTCAAAATTGAAACAGGCTTGCGGCTTTGAATATACCAGCAAACTGCAGAGAATGTTCCAAGTGAGTATAAATATCGTATTATATTGTAAAAGAAAAAAGTAAAAGCATTTGATTTTTTTTAATTATTGCCTAATTAAAAAATCAACTGCCATCAATTTCATTTCACACAAAAAATGCTAAAGTTGTTTCAGTATGAAAATTCCAAAGCAATTTTTTTTAATATTATTACTGTCAGTTTACTTTAACAAATACAGTAATAATATGAATGTTCCAGGACATTGGCGTATCAAAGGACCTGAATGAGAACTTCCGCAAGCACATGGCGAATACATCGGAACAGCCGCTGCACATCGACTTCAGCATCCAGGTGCTCTCCTCCGGCTCGTGGCCATTCCAGCAGTCCTCCTCCTTCCAGCTGCCTACTGAGGTAATAAATATTTCATTTTATTTAAATAATATTGGCTGAAAGTCACTGATTTCTATACTGGATGGGCTAAAGACTGTGGTTTTTTGTGCCTATTTGATGGAAAATACGTTTCAAATAAATATGTGAGGGTCAATAACCTCGATCTCTTAAATAAAGGCTAGAAAAATATAGTTTTTAACAAAGAAATTTCCAAAACGGAGATTGGGATTTAAATTAAATACAATTTAAAAACGTTATTTACATTTCACTCCTGCTCAAACATGCTCCATTCCTATTTTAATTTTTTCCTAGTTTGTCCATGTATAAAGTTAATAACAATGATTTGTCTGTATGTAATTATATATTAAATTTACAATATTACAATTATATATTGTTTTATAAATACTATTTCATTTACATGATTTACTTGCGTTACTTATTATGGAAA
>JAOPJD010000011.1:2729763-2740242 GCA_026167825.1 Papilio polyxenes | reverse complement strand
ATTTTCCAGGTTATAAATTAAATATTTATACGTTAGTATGAGTAAAAAGCACGTGTTTAACTACTACGAGCTAGCAGTTGCTTTTCGTCTGTAAGGAACTATAAATGTTATTTCAATTAGCAATTTTATTTTAAAGGAACATTTAATTCCGCATACAAAAGCTACTTTCAATTGAAAAGTGCCGTCAAAATCTGTCCAGTTATTACAGAGATTACTGGTAATAAGCGCATAGACTGCGGTCAGACTGACACACAATTTAAAAAAAAATTATATTTTTATAAGTGCCAGTAATAATAATAGATCATTTGTTTGAAATATCAAAATTCAATTTTGATATCACATATACTCGTAGATACTCCAATTTTATCTGTATAAAGTTTTTTACAAGTAGCACGATATTCAAAGTTCCACGAAATAATGTCAATATTTGTCACTTTGCAATATAAATCTTAGATTTAACATTGTATAGTAAATTGCAATAAATGGCAGATAAATATGTTACCTGTATTTTTCCATAACACAACAAAGAGTACTTCTTGTTATCTAAGTAAAGAGTTACAATCTCGGCGATGAGAGGTCACAATATTTGTACTATATCCTTAAAGGAAATATTTTTGATTGCATTGCGTAAATATGTCTTGTAAGATTATATTAGGATAATTTTGCGATTGTTACTCATATATTATATGTTAGTTGAAAACGGTAACTATGCTAATATATTTGAATAGTCACGTGGATTCTTGTTGTGTGGTGTATTATTAACTAGATGTCGCCCACAACTCGGTCCGCGCGGCCTTAAAAAAATCTTTATAAGTAGCCTATGTGTTCTTCCAGACTATGTTCTACAACCGTGTCAAATTTCATCTAGATCTGTTGAGCCGTTCTGGAGATATCTTCAAACAAACATTCATCCATCTAATTCCAATCCATTTGCATTTATGATATTAGTAAGATAGAGTTTAAATCAATATATTGAGTTTACAAATTAGTGTAAATAATATTATTTTTTATCTATATACAAAATGTATTAATTAAAACGAATCTGTGAATAAGATATTAAAATTATTTATGACCAAAATAAAAATAGAAATATCTTTTCACGAAAAAGTAAATAAAATATTTAGTTATTTCAATTAAAATCTCAGGGATTTTAAATTTATAATATTTATTGTTTATCGCAATAAAACGTAGAATAAATACTTAATAATAAGATTATTTTACTTGAATTATCTTCAATATGTATGACGAAAAATTACGGGTTTGACCACGAATTTACCTGATGATATGTGGGTGATGTAGTGACAATTTGGTAAATGCCTTGTCACCCTACCTTTGAAGACACACACCCAATGTTTAATCGAATATGTTATTTAAACTACTATTTGAAAATGATATTTTACTTGTAAATCAACTGCAAGGTCGGTAGAGTTAAGGTTTCCTTCATTAACTGATAATTTGGTAGAAAATGCAAAAGTGCTTAGGAAAAGGACGCGCATTTAGTTAAGTATTTAATAATTTTGCTTCTTAGTCATTACTACATTCAATTTTTAGTACGAATTAGAAAAAAATGGCTAAAATTTTACAACAAACTACAGAGCTTCTATATCACGGAGTTACCGTATCTGTTTTTATCTTGACCTTAAAACATTAAGCACATCTCTTTATAATACTTTTAATCTACTATATAAAATAAGTCGGGTTTTCCTTCCTAACGCTATAACTCCAGAACGCACGAACCGATTTCCACGGTTTTGCATTCGTTTGGAAAGGTCTCGGGCTCTGTGAGGTTTATAGCAAAGAAAATTCAGGAAAAATATCAACAAAAAAGCGGAAAAAATCTTTTTTCACATACAGCGCTATATAGGCTACTTATTATCTTTTTTTTAATTCCGCGCGGACGGAGTTGCGGGCGACAGCTAGTTGATTATAAAATCTATAATATTGATATTTTACGTAGTCAATGTCGTAAAAAAGAAACTGGATTGTCTGCTTGAGGAAACGTGATAAACTTAAAATAGGCGTGTTAAAAATTCTGCGCGTGTTTTATTTTAATAAGACATTAATTATGATTGCAATATGTATAATTTAGTCAATAAAAAAAAACATTAACGATTTCATTTTTCATACAATAAACGTTAATTTCGACATGTCTACATATTTTTACATTTCAACGTATTTTTGTATAATCAAATATGACTCATTTATGAAATTGTTAAAAGACATGGAAGAGAAAAATAACTCTCACGCCCATAACCTTGAGGTATAGGCAGAAATTACGATCAAAATAAAGATGGGTTATAATATCAATATCTGTCATCCGCTACTCTGTCCGCGCTGCAATAAAAAAAATTATAAGTAGCCTATGTGTTTTTCCAGACCGTGTTCTACATCTGTGCCA
The DNA here is from genome assembly GCA_026167825.1 of Papilio polyxenes. NCBI lineage: Eukaryota > Metazoa > Arthropoda > Insecta > Lepidoptera > Papilionidae > Papilio > Papilio polyxenes. Next base: position 2,737,844 of record JAOPJD010000011.1, on the reverse strand, counting down.
AATTTCATCAAGATCCGTTGAGCTGTTTCGGTGATACCTTCAAACAAACATCCATCCATCCATCTAAACATTCGCATTTATAATATTAGTAAGCATCGCATTTATAATATATCTTTTAAATAAATATCGATATAAAATAAATGACGGTAAGTTTACAATAGGAAGATTTGTACCAAACCGGATATTATAATTCGCTAAACAAACGTGTAGGACAGCACGACTATGTCCAAAGTAAATAACTGCCATCTGTCCATCTAACATGATAACCTTGAACTTTATTAGTTTATCCACCTAAAGTAGCATTATTTTTTTCGCTACCAAGAAATACTGCTCCGAATTATCATTCTACGATACTGAATACATTCAACATAATATATCAATTTGCATAGAATACAAAGGTATGTAATCATTATCACCTTCCTGGCCTTTTTCGGCACAGTATTATCTACTCTTCCATACATCTCTATCATTTGTTATATCTGAATTTACTCCATCCTTACGCATATCTTCTTTCGCGAATCCAATTCATACTTTCTTCGTTCTTCCAATAACTTTGTAATCATCTACATTCAAGCTTACTACTCTCTTGTTTATGAAACCATAATCTCTCCGCAAAATATCTCCATAAAGCGCTAACTTTTACTCAATACCTTTATCACCAGTGCAACTTATAGATCCGCTTATCTTTAAGGCAATTAATGAATAAGATTTACGCAAAAAATATGTCAACCTATTACACATACCTTAGTAATAATTACATTCAAAATGGTCCATTATTATGAAACGGAGGTCAGTTTGGTCGATTACCTTGAGATCTTGGCGGAAGATCGCATTAATGTTGCAAAAAAGCTCACTAAAATCGAAGGGCAAGTTGTTAAGCAATATCTTTAAATTAATTTCGTAAAGTGAAAACTTCGTACCACATTTTAAGAAATTTGCGCCAACGAATGATATAAATAATATAAAGAAGAAGTCCTTAAAGTTATTTTCACCAGAATCGAACAAAAATTGGTAAAGACTTTTTTGTGTGTAAACTTGACCATGACTGCCCAAACACGTATACAAAATCATTTCACCTGTTTTTTTTTTAATGATAATATATTTTGTTCAAGTATTCCGGCAGTAAAAATCGCCTTGCAATAAGTGTAAAGTATTATATTGGACTAACTTTTATCCGCGACTTCGTCTGCGCAGGACATTAAAAAAACTGGTGAAAAGTATCTTGTGCGTTACTCGCGACGACATCATTTATCTGTGCCGTATTTTAATAAGATGTGTAGAATCGTTGCGGAGTTATTGAGTACGTATATAATTCAAACGTATCCATCGGGAACCGTACACATTTCCGGGATCATAAATAGCCTTTGTGGTCTTTCCATACAGCCGTTCTGTAGATACCTTCTAAAAAATATCCATCCATACATCCAAACACTTCTCGCATTTATAATATTAGTAAGATTTTAAAATGTAACTATAATTTGTAGTTTTATGTCGAATTATTGACAATCGTGGTTTGAATTCACAGTATAATGTAATTGCTTCCATTTTACTGTTAATAACGAATTAAATTACATGTTGTTACTATTTAAATAGTTTAGAATTCAAATTGTTATTATAAGAGTAATTTTAAATATGGATCAAAACAATAAATCGATTGCTGAGGTTACTAAATAATTTGTGGTACAATTATTTTATACATCATTTCACAGTTTTATTTACGGTCGGTGGCTTAGGAGTAAGCACTTGACTTGCAATCTTCAGGTCCTGGGTTCGAATCCAGCCATGTACCAATGTGTTTTTCGAGTTTCGATTTACATATGTACATTTATCCGACGTTCTTACGGCGAAGGAAAACATCGTGATGCAACCTGCACATATCTGAGAAGAAATTCAAAGATACATATGTGTGAAGTCAACCAACCCGCACTGAGCCAGCTTGGTTGACTATGGCCTAGTCACTCCTAAATTAGGCTAGGCTCCTAGCCCCTCAGTGGGAATGTATAGTGAGCTGATGATGATGATGATGATGATGATGACAGTTTTACTTTTGAATTCTGTCAATTAAAATTACTTTTAATAAAATCATTGCATCGTTATTCGCAAAACACAAAATGTTTACAATCTAAATTTAAATTTGCTTTATTGGGAAATTTCGATCAATGCCGAATTTTATTATGCATTTCGTGCCAATAATATCATGAAGGCCATCTTGTGCATATGAATTAAAACTATTAATATTCACACGCATTTTTTTTAATAATACACTAGCCTACATTTTACGAAAACACGTATTAGAATACCGTTTAACGTTATCGGATCCTTGATCAAATTCTCATCGGATTTAAATATCTTCTATGAATGTAAATTAGATAACACAAATAGACAATATGGCTTAAACCTTGAGTTTAAACTGAACAGACGGACTGTCGATAACTTTGTGTGTAGACAACAGTTAACTGTCAGTTAAACTTTACATATCTCAGTTTTGCTTAGTATGATAAATCTAAACTAAGGGACGGCTAAGTGGCCCTGACATTTGACATGATATTTTAACAGTGGTAGCAGCACAACAACATCTGTTGCACGAATTGGTTGGCTCGCCGGTGCAATACGACGACCACGCAAAAGACAGGCGTGAATTGGCGTTTCTTCTGATGAATACGGCCGTGGTATTGCGACTAATTTAGTCTTATTTCCTTTCCCACCCTTTCCTTATAAAGAAAGAATGGGAATAGGAAGTGGGTTTGACGGATGAGGGGATGCGTAGGAAGTGGAAACGTACTTTTTCTGTGCGTCTCCTCCTCCGTCGGTTAAAGTCCACGCATCTGCAATTGCGGATGTCTGTGGGCAGCGGTTTCTTCGGTCTTTTGGTGAAATCAGATGGCCGCTTCTAATTTGTCATCTTATAAAATAAATTAAGAAATGAAACAACGTGAACGGTAATTGGTCTGTATGGTTATGTTATTTTGTTTTTTGAATCGTACTTTTAAATTGGTTTTAAATATCGTTTAAAGATAAACATATATGATATCACATTTATGACATATTTTATTTATATTTAACAATTTATTATTGGTTATGCCTAATATGTTAGAACACAAGGTTATATATTATTAACAACTTAACAATCTTTATCACTAACAATTTCAAACTTAATAGTTTACGTCAATTTGAACACCTCAATAAGAAATGCGAATTATAATAGCGCTCAATGCCATTTTAAACATTCACAGCTCTATCATAAAAACACATTTACAGAAAAACTAATTTTAACAAATGTATTAAAAAACTAACGTTTAATATTCGAGTTAGACATCCTTGAATTTTTAAATTATAAGATTTAATATAAAGTCGATTTATTTATTATTGTTGTCTTTGTCACGCTGAAACAGTGCGGTTTGATTGACTTCACACATGTCTTTGAATGTCTTCGTCTATATGTTAAGTCATCGCGATGTTTTCCTTTACCGTAATAATGTTAGATAAATGAACGTACGGAATTCTAACACCACATTTTACATGGCGGGGATGGAACCCGGACTTGTAGATTATGGTCCGGTCCGGTCAGATGCTTAATAACTGAGACTAACTTATGAACTGAGCAATTATTAGAGGTTTTCATAGGTGGAGTTTGTAGGATGAGTATTTTCTTGTTGCTGTTGAGGAAATATTCCTTAATCTTTATACAATAAATACTGCCTTGAGTTTCTATTGTCATAACATCTGTATGTCCACAATATTGTCATCCCTTTTATTTTCTTTGAATAAAATAGAGCTAACAATATATTAGATTAGTTGAAGTAGCCGTTATATTGCATAAATAATTGTGGTTCCGTATTTTTCCTTATTTCATTCCATATTTAAACGATTTCAAACAACTGAGCAATGATTTATTCCAATCATTCTGGTCTAACAAGATTCTTGAACGGCTATTATTAATAATGCTACGAGTATTTCTAATGCCTTCTATCTGATTAGTTAGTTACTGTGTGATTAACAAATGACAAATGTTTTATTGGGTTCAGATTGATTACTCGAATGTAACCTTCGTTTCGATCAAAAGGCGAAAATAAGTAAACTTAGGGACGTCAAATTCCATCCATTGTGCCCTTTAGGTAATATGATATGTAGTTCGTCTTGATTATTGTTTTTAATATTTATTTGTTTCATTTATAAATAGTGATCATCATCATCAACCAGCCCTTATCCCTATGGAGGGTCGGCACAGTATGTACTACTCCTTCATACATCTCTATCTCTATTAATAAATAGTGATATAAGAAATAAAACATAACCTTTATGAAAAAGAGAGGTTATTGCGTTTTACTTAATATCTATACAATAAAAGAAACTCGTGTTAGTTACACTATTTATAACTCAATAACGGCTGAACCGATTTGGCTGAAAATTCATGGGTATGTAGTTGAGAACCAGGATACGGACATAGGATACTTTTTTTATCCCGTTTCCTTTTATTTTAAATTCCGTGGGACCGGAGTCGCGGGCAAAAGCTAGTTATGAATAAAATGCACCATACGTTTACCAGTGCATACCATATTATGTAAAGTCGAATTAATAGAAATGAGAAATAACAATAAGAAGGAAAAAAAAGAATTTTACCTTTATAAAGCTGTAATCACAGACTTATTAAAACATACTTGTTTCGATATTTTAAACTTTCGAAAATAAATCCATCTTACTAATATTATAAATTCGAATGTTTGGATGTTATAACAACAGGATGTATGTTATAAGGTATCTCATGACATAGATGTAAAATATAGTCTGGAAGAACATACGGGTTACATTAATTTTTTTTTAAATTCAAATATAAACAATAAATACCATTGTCGGTATTTAGTAAATACGATGTGTAAACACATTTTCTAATATGCATTTAATTCGACTTCAAATAAATGTTAAAAATATACCACATCCTTAATAACAAATGTACATAATTGTATAGTGGTTTTTAATTAGAGGTACGTCATTGCTATTAATCATCTTGTCTCTATTATTTAAAAAAAATTGTTTTAAAATTCTTCTAAGACATGAATAAAAAAATTTATACTGTTTTTGTTACTCTACTGGTTATTTTTAAGGAAATGAACAATAGATATCACGCATTAAGGAACAAAAAATGAAAACATTCCATAGTTTTATTTGAGTTTGATGACCTTCAAATATTAAGTACTAAATTAAATTAAAAATTTTAATAGTTATGGTACAAAATGTTATTTTACACAAATTGAATTATTAACAGACTGACTGTAGCTACTGAGTAGACTTAACCGATTTTGAAAAATCATTGAAAATCATTAAATAGTCATAGTTATATAACCCACTACTATCGCCCGCGACTCTGTCCGCGCGGAATTAAAAAAACTTTATAAGAAGCCTTGTGTTCGTCCAGACTATGTTCTACATTTTTGCTAAATTTTATAAAGATCCGTTTAGCCGTTCCGGAGATACCTTCTAACAAATATTCATTCATCCATCCATCCATCCATCCATCCATCTAAACATAACCATATAATATTAGTAAGACTAGTTGTTACTAAACAATATACATAGATTTAAATAATTTTATATATGAGCAAATAAGTTTCTTTTACATTTTTATAATAAAAAGGCTAAAAATATATTTAAGTGAAAGATAAAATCGTATAATAACTTAAATTACTTGGTTATACTTGTAATAAAAATAAAATATAAATTAAATAAGAAAAAGGATATAACACTGGTATGCATAATAGAATTACTTTAATTAACTCCTTATTTACAATGATCTCAGATAGCTTCTTACTAACATTAAAAATACTAATGTTGAGATGGATGGATGTTTGTTTGTTTGAAGGTATCTCCAGAACGGCTCAACGGATCTCGATGAAATTTGACATAAATGTAGAACATTGTCTTGAAGAACACATAAGCTACTTTTTTTATTAATTCCGCGCGGATGGAGTCGCAGGCAACAGCGAGTATTTTACCGACGATACGGATCGAAATCTTATTTACTTGCGAATTTTAGCGTATAATCATACAGAAGGCATTATTTACAAAGTATGTTCATGACAAAGTAAATTAATATTCTACGTTGTTAAAATTACTTAACCATAACTATTTGTCTATAAATATAAATTGTAAAAAAACAACGTTAAACTCACTATTGTAATTTAGCATAAGAATGATGTACAAAAAATACGAACCAAGAGTCTATAGATGTCGTTTGTTTTTATAAAAAAATATTTAATTTGTAATATTAACATCGTTTTTTCCTTCATCCTTTTCATTTTTATTTATCTAGATGTGATTAGAAGTTTCCTGTGTCATCAATAAGACAAAAATATAAAAAAACACAATTATCTGCTGAAATTTGCTTTTTCAAGTTCAGCTACGTAATCTTAAAGGAGTTTATTTTAAATGGAACTACCTTTATAAGTCAATTTAAAGTCTAAATATTAAATATAAATTTTAAATTCAGTTGTTGGGTAACGGTTGATTACTGTTAGGCGATATGATTGCTCCTCATTAATCATCTTATACGAAACTAGTTTAAACAGGGTGTGTTAAGGTCCTTCCACGCTCGCGTTGCGATTTCGCTCGATTTCCCCGCATCGATGTGTTGCACAACCGCCGAGTCAAGGTTTGTCTGGCGACGTGCGATAGAGGCCGGACGCAGGGAAATTATTAATTAAAGAAATCACCTGAGACACAACACAAATGACCCACAAGGCCAATAGTTACCATTGTATCTCAGTAGAAGATGAACGATTTGTTTCCTACACAGACAAAAAAGATATAGTTGAGCAGTTATTTGGTACAATATTGATTGTATGTACCGCTACTTCCATTACAATGTTTAGTTACCGATTTAATACGAACATTATTGATTTATAATATTAAAAATAAGTTAGAAAACTGTGGCAAATTGACCTTTTAACGCATCACGCTACAGACAAAAATCTTTTATTGCATATATTATACTAGCTGTCGCCAGCGACTCCGTCCGTGTGGATTAAAAAAAATAGCTTATGTGTTCTTCCAGACTATGTTCTACAACTGTGCCAAATTTCATAAAGATCTGTTGCGCGGTTCCGGAGATACCTTCAAACAAACATCCATCCATCCACCTAACATTCGCATTTATAATATTAGTATGATATGTTGAAGATAGTATCTGGTATGACTATTATATCCAACCTGACGAATCGAAAAACAATGTTTAAGGAAGAGAGGGAAACGTTAACTACCAGCCATATTTGGGCTGAATATTAAATACAGAAACTGGTCTTGGTTTTCTCTGTTCTGTGCTCTTGACACTGCGGTCGAACGTCCGTCTTATCTGTACATCCATTATATCGATGATGACAAATATCTCAATATTTGTGAAAATACTTATGTTGTTATACACATCTGATGTCATTCATATATTAGTAAGTATTTGAGATGTGCTGAACACTGGCGTGAAGGCAAATCGGCAAACATTACCGTAAACAACAAAAAATAGCTACATAAAAATGATTTAATAAATTTCATGTGTTAATTCATATATTTATTTTACTTTTCATTTTATTAATATTTTAATTAAATTACATAATTATGTTAATAATTTTTTAGTAATTGCATTAAGCAATTTTTAAATTGAATAATTCATTTAGTCGAAGTTTTATGGATTTTTTTAATACCAAAAGATGGCAAACGAGCAAACGGCCACCGGGATTAGCCGAATAGCGAGGCGACCGTTGCCCATAGACATCCGCAAATGCAGATGCGTTGCCTACCATTAATCAACGGAGAAGAGGACGCACAGAAAGAAGATATTTCTCCTTCCTATGCGTCCCCTCTTCCGGCAAATCCACTTTCCCTTTCCATCCTTTCCTAATACGAAAAGGGCGGGAAGCGAAAGAGGACTAAAATTAGGCTTCCGGCACCACACTCATCAGACGAAACGCGGAATTGCTGCCACTTCACGCCTGTCTTGTGTGGTCGTGGTATTGCACCGGTCGACCCGGCCAATTCGTGCGCCCAACAAATATTGTTTTTGCGGGATCTACCATTGTTAATGATGATGGATGAAA